>CAUZXS010004527.1:87500-95000 GCA_963585895.1 Sepioteuthis lessoniana | reverse complement strand
TTCATCTGTAAAATGTCGTAGCTTTGGAATTTTTTCTAAGGCTTCTAAGCAATTAACTGATTTTACAAGCAATAAAAAGCTCTGAATTGGATAGATAAAATTCTATAATTATTCACTTGTGAATGGAATGTTATTTGTTTATTTTGATGTAGGTTGCAGACTTGTATAATGAATGACTTTCGAAGACTAATTTTTCAACTAAAAAAGAAAGGGATTATATATTACACAATTCCTGAATGGGAGCCTCACTACAGGAGTTTAGTGTTGTAAATGACACTAAACTCACATGCTTGAAGAGAATTATTAGTGTTAAATTAGTGTTATTAGTGTTAAATTACAATACTTGTGACCACTTCAATGTGCGCAAACAAATCATTAATATTTGTTAGAACTATTTGTGTTACATAGCAATACTTGAAACTAATAATTGTATGCAAACAATAGTAATACTCTAGCTCTTAAAAATTTTATTTACAAAATATACGTTTATATATCATATATATTATGTATATATATATGTAGGAACAGGATTTGGCATTTGATAACCAACAAAGTTAGTGAATGCCCTCAAAACATTGAAGCTTACCTTAATTTTAAGGTTAACCTTTTGATCAGCAGTGCTTTATTTAGAACTTTTCAGCCAATGTCATAATTTTTTTTATATAATAAATTTGAGTAATAAATATTGCCTCCCAAAGCATATTAAATCAATTGCATTAGCAATAAGTGTATTATCAATGCTATTGTATTATATATCAGTGGTGGGGTTTTAGTACATTTGAAATATCAAAGTAAACATTGTAAGCTACATCAAAGTCTAGACTATAGTGTTTATTTACAATTTTACATTCATTTTGATTATATTATACAACTTTTAATGTTTCAGTAAGTGTTTTAATGTTTTCTATTTGTCATTAGATGTTGAAGAAATATTTTTGCAAACTATCAGTCAAAAGTTAGGTGTCATTCATTTCATGCCTTATATGATAAAATATCTTTTTGTGACTAAAGATAAAGAGTCATTCATTACACCAAGTGGTTCATTACTTGAATATATACAGTATATACAAATCTGAAAATGTAAATAGTTCTGTTGATCGATAAATTTTAATGGTTTTTATTTATAATAGTTAAGAAAAGACTGAACTTCTAAGTGTTCAAAAATGTATTGGTTTTGTAAATTGTCAGTCAGCACTCAGTTGTGTAATAAGCTGAGCCAAATCTAAAACAAATCTTCAGAGGGAGAAGTATTTTATGGTACATTAAAATGTCCTACTGTTCACACATAGGCTATCCTATTCTCCGAGTTGTGATCGGCTGCTGGTCTTTCAGTGGATATGTCTGTAAATTTATCAGCTTCAAATGAATAGTAGCTACTGGGTCTGTATTGACTTTTTAACTTGCAGTCCTGGCCCACTGGGCTGGGACACACTTCAGTCGGCCATGTTCCCGGATACATGGATCAGGTCGGGTGTGTCTTGGCATTGGTGGCCATCGATAGAGGCCGTCTGATATGAATTCTTGGAAGCTGTGATTCATGTTATGCCTGCTAAGACCTGCACTCCCTGAGCTTGAGGGGAAAATGCCCTAGGCTTTAAACCTCTCTGGAAGGGCTAGGTTTATTGCCAAGTACCTGAGGCTCCCATTTTTAGAGGAATGCTAACAGGGCTCAAGATATTTTTGAAACCCCTGGGTGTATGTTGGCTATGGTCCTCCGCCTGGTTCTCAATAAAAAGGCCATGTGCTATACTTGCACATATGTTGGGCACTCGAAAATATCAGGGTCTGTATTATGTTACAGCTTGTTTTATTTTTGTCAGCCAAATGGATGCTAGTGGGACCCATCAGCTGAGAAGTGTTATTGTGATTTGACAGTTGATTAAAATTATTAAAAAATAAATGAAAACGTCTACATTACCACAGAATCAGAATGAATGTTCTGTTAAACCAGACTCACCTAAAAAGAAAACAAAAAGAAGAATTTAATCAATTTTAAACATGATGACTATTATCTATAATGAGCAATATGCAAATATTTTCATAATTGTTTTAATTTGGACAACAAAAAAGACGGAAGATATTTAAAAAAAATCTATTTTTTGTGCCAATAGTTTTAGAAGAGTTGTTAAAATTCCGAGATATTTTTTAAACAAATGCACTCATTCCATGTATTGTTGACAGATAACAATATTTCAACGAATTTCTTCGACAGCATTCCTTAGGGTTACAATCCATAAAGGTAAAGAGAGGGTCTCTTTACATTTACTAATCTTGTCAACAGGGCTTATAGAGCAGTAAAACGCTACCCCAAAGGAGTATTCTGGGCATGACAGGAAGGGTGTAGTTCTGGTAATCTGAGGAATATGGAGCCCCTCCCCCTCCTTCATTGCCGTTACTCCAAGATCAACTAGAACCCAGTAGCTGTTAGGGTAACATCTATGGGTCAAAATCTGTTTGAAAATTATTAGCATTTGATAGAAATACTTGAAACCATATAGTGGCAATGAAAGGGTATTCTGCACTCTGTCAGAAGCCTCATCACAAAATGCAGCTTAGTATCATTCAGAATGACTCTTTTAGGTGGTGGTTGTCTTACATCTCGGTGGAAGATGTAATTTTGTCAGGTAGTGGGTCTTTGCAGAAGATTCAATTGGTATAGTCTAGGCCCAGCTAACAGAGAAGAAAATAAAAAGAAAAAAAGTAGATAAAATTTTTAAAAAGAAACAAAAATATCAAGGTGAGTAAGAAACTTAAGAAATAATGGAAAAAAAAAAAGAATGATTAAAAAACTTTTTAAAAAATGAAATATGAATGAAGGAAATTAGAGATGAAAATATAAATAATGAAAAAGAAAAAAAAAATCTATCTCTTGCTCTATTTCTTTCTCTGCTTCTTTCTTTTCATTTTTCTCTTCATCTCTCTCTCTATCTGTCTCTCCATCATACCATCTCTGTGAGTGTCAGAATGAGAATTGAGATTGTGACTGAAATAGATAAAACAAAAAAAGAAATCCTCTTTCTATTCTGCCTCTCAGCCTGATCTACTCCTCTTTTTGAGGTTTAAAGGCCAGAGAGTATGAGCCACCCTCCCTGCTGAAATCAGACGCTGAGCAAATAAGCACTCAGTACATGCAGTGATGGGTGGCAGGATGGCATATGATGCACCTGACAAGAAAGAGTCTTCAGGCAACAAAAAAATCTTATACACTATGATTCCAAAAAACTTTCTAAACTTCATTCTACTTTCTTGCTAAGCCAATCAACAACTCATATGCCTCAGTTTCTAAAACTTTAAACCTTTCGATCTGAGCTCCTGAGAAGAAAAAGCTAAAATTTTCAACATGGTCTTACCATTTCTATGCATATAAGGAAAGCAATAGCAAATAAGACTGGCAGAAATAGTTTGTATACTTTACCTTATAAATACAATAAAGTAAGTAAAGTTGGCGACCATTGTCAAGGGCGACCAGAAGGCTCTCTTTTCAATAGTGACAAAACTGAGGAGTAGGGGAGGGCACCACTCCTTTCCCTGGATTGCTCCCCTTTACCCTTGATATGTACCTTATATTGCTAAGTGTTAAGCAAAGAGGTATCAAGTGCCATTTTTAAAGTCTTTGGTATGACGCGATCTGGGATTGAACCCCGGTCTCCTGGACCATTGGAGAGGGGCATTATTTGTCATTGGGTTTTGGTTTATTTCAGTATTCAAACTGTAACTATCTGATTCTTGATTGCCATTGTATTTGAGGTCATCTAAAAAATAATCCTCATAAAAAATCCTTTTTCTTCAAATGCTTCATTAGAGCCCAAGTGGTGCAACCATACACTAATAGAAACACGGTTATAGCTTGGGAGAATTCCCAGTTTGTTTTATCAGACGGATCAGATTTTCATAGTGTGGACAGCAATTATTTTTTTCAATAAGATAAGGAAAGGGTACTAAAAAAATATATTTCCCTAAATGCTTGGGTGAGTCAAAAGTTTTGCAATATTTTGGTAAGGCACAATTGGGTAGTTCCAGATGCTTTAGCCAAGGTTGTGATGGTGATGAACTTTACTGGACTGTGAGAGGTTCAGCTCACCTGATACTCTCTGAGTGCAAATAACTGGATTTGCCTCTATGGAGCACAGTTACAGAATCCATGGTTTTAGGCTAACTTGAACTTGTCTGATGATCAAGGTTCTTGCAACCTAAGGGAAATTTCTTGAACCATCTGCTTACTCTACAATGACTAACTTTGCCTTCATCTTTCATACAAATATTCTTGGTTGATTTTTTGGCATAACGGCCCAGTTCACACTTGTCAATGATAAGTTCACAAATTAGATAACATTGCATGCACATTTATGCAGTTTTCAAATCACACAAACAGTGATGGTTTGGTTTTGGTTTGGTAACATATCAACCATTGTAGGTTATTAAATGCTAAATTCAGTTTATACATATATATCAGATTTGTATGATTTATAAGTCAGCAAAGTTAAATGTTTCCAATATTGCTTTGTATCACTAACAATTCAATTAAACATCGGTCATTTGCTTACACACAGTTAAATGATCCAACAGTTCTATTTCTAACAATTCAGTTAAGCATAAGTCATTAGTTTGCTCTTAGTTCAAATGTCAAACAGTTCTAATTGAGCCATAGATAGGATGCTGTCAAGTGCTACTACTCAGAACCTGGAAGCAATGGCAATAAAGGGGTACACCTTATTTCCCAAAACTCCAGCATTATTGGTGCCTTACCCCCAGATTGTTTAGTATCATATCCTGGACACTCACTGGGTGAGGCCTAACCCCTATGCAGGGCGGCCACACAGAGTGAAGCAAAGCACAAAATGTCAGCACTTCAACAACAATGATACTGCCATCCTCAGTGAATATCTTCCATTGATTGGACTGCTTTAGTCACGTGATATATCAGTCACAAATTAGCATATACTAAAATTTTGTAAAACTTTTGACTCACCCTGGTAATAGATATTCAAGATAATAGAACAATGGTTTTTGAAGGGTTAAAAAGATATCTGTGATACACTGTTCTTGCAAGGTTTCTTCATGAACTTAAACCTAATTCTTATTTCCTTTGAGATAGTTGGTGCTTTTCAAAAGAGAATATGTAAATAAATAATTAAAAAAAAGACTGATTCCAACAAAGTTGAAAGATCCATTCAGAAAGGAAAAAAAAAAAAAAATCTTCCATGTCATTGAAAATTTAAGTGCTTAAAGAATTGGAAGGTGAGGGAGATTTATGTGTGTAGTGTTTATTTTTTATCCCCATAGATAGAAAAAAAAACAGGTGATGTCCTTTTGAGTTTTGGGTTCTTGTGTCAAATCAAGGGGAAACAATCAGAGAAAGCAGTGATCAAATTGTAAAGGTACAGTTCAACCTACAAAGGTGGAAGAAAGCAGTGCAAATAAACATACACTTCACAAGATACAACATGAAAGTACCCGGGTATGGGTTCAACAATTCTTTTCTTTTTTTTTCCCTTCTTTTTTAGTTTTTTTTCTTCTACAGTTGTTCCTTCTGTCAATAACAAAGGCGTAAATGCAATGAAGTGTCAGGGTTTTTGGTTGTAAAACCCAGAGGAGCTTAAGAAAAAAAAAAAGAAACTTATGATACTAAAATAAAAATAAAAGAAAGTTTCTGAATCCTGTTTATGTCAATCTTAGAGTCTAAGAAATACAAGTTATTTATTCTGGCACATTTAGTTTATAAATAAAGTGTTTTATATGACTGAATAGTTTCACTTTTTTTATAATATATATATATATATATACACACACACACATACACACACAGCATATATATATATATATATATATATATATATTTGCATGTGTGTGCATAAATATATTTCCGTAATAGTATAAATATATATATATATATATATATATATACATACACATACATGTGTATATTACAGATATACATGTAATATCACATTATCTATATACACTTGTGAACATATGCCCGTAGTGTAATGGTTATCGTCGCAGGATGTAGACACGACGACACAAGTTAAAATCCTGGACGAGCCTGATTACATTTCACATAGCACTAATACTCTTGGGAAAGGTATGAATCCAAATATTCTCCGTCCAGCTATGGGTAAATAGTAGGGCAGACTAGGTTCTTCAGCCTTGGTGAGGCGACTAGTCTAGGAGAAGGAAAACTCTGAATTCAAACCTGTTAAACTACGCTTAAAAATTGACCTTGTGTCATATCCTGCCCGAGCGGAGGGGTTGGTAAATAGGATATACACTTGTGAACATATATATTTTATCTCTCTAGGTATGTATGGTTTGGTTTGGTTTCTTTATTTAATGGTATATCAACCTTCACGAATTATTCAGTGCCTGAGCCATTCTTGTAGAAAAATAGTTGGACTCTGTAACCCACAATTAGGGGTTGGATAAAGGTGTTCATTGCTTTCCTAAGAGTATTTGTCCAAAAATAATAGCATGACTAGAGGTTGAATTTGAAGTGATGTCACAGTTCAGCCACTACACCACAGACTCCCTCTTGATTATATATATATTACACAGGGTGACCTCGCAAAAAAACAGAACCCATAAACTTTTTTATTACTTCTACAAAAATAAAGCAAAATAATTCTAATTCTTTTCCTTGGTCGACCAGGACATTTTGGTGAATACTATGGTCCCAATTTTTCATGCATAGAATCTACTTCATATCCTGAAAAAAAGAAAAATCTAGAATTAAATTTATGAATTTCAGTCAAAAATATGAGTTCTGTTTTTTTTTTTTTTGGACACCCTGTACATATATATCTTTAAGTGAGAGAAAAAATGAAATGAATTAGACAAATATGTTGAAAAGATAAAACAGAAGAAAGATATACACTTAGGTACTGATAAAAATTTATTGTATTACCTGCTGACACATGTTTTGACTATTATTTGCCTATGTACAAGGTATTCTATTTGAAATTATTTTAAGTATGAAAAAAAAAAAAGGAATCAAATAATAAAAGATAATATTTTAAGTATTCAAGCTGAAAACTCGTCTTCAGGGCAAATTACTTTTCAGCTTGCATGCTTAATATATTTTCTATTGTTATTATTTTATTCTTATACTTAAAATATTTTTAAATACCTTGTATGTAGGCAAAATTTTAGTCAAAACATGTGTTAGCAAAATAAGAAACAAATTTTCATCTACACCAAAATATATATCCTTCTTCTATTATCTTTTGAACACTATGAAGATGAAAATTTGTTTCTTATTTTGCTAACACATGTTTTGACTAAAATATATATATCATCATCATCATGTCGCGCTGGTAGCACGGATATCCCTGACCCTCTCTCGCCACTCCTCCCTATCGTTCATCGCCCTAGGCAGGTCTTCAGGACAACATACCATATCCTCACATAGCTGCTGAATGTATGTTCATGCTGGTCGTCCTGCTTTTGCACGGCCATGTTTGGGGGTCCATAAGAGTACATCTCTTATGAGTTCGTCCCTGCTTC
>CAUZXS010004527.1:82500-85000 GCA_963585895.1 Sepioteuthis lessoniana | reverse complement strand
AGATACTTATTCTGCTGTCCCATTGGAGTGTGTACACCCTTCTATTTGTTTGTTTTCATGGCATATCAACCTGCTTGGGCATACCCTTCTTGTCATCATACCAATTGTTATGAGATTCAATAATATCCCATCTTGTGAATGATTTCCTGGAGAACGTTGAAGTTTTCAGGCAAGATGAGAGATAAAGCAAACTTTATGAAATGTCCATGGAACTTATTTTCCAAAATTCCGGAGTTTAGATATTTTTTATTATTAACCCTTTCATGATTTGTTTTTTTAAGTTGATTATTAGTCCAGGATGAAAAGGTTATTTTATGGATTAATGTAATGATTATACACAAATATCTAATTATCAAATAGAAATTGATTTTTCTATACTAGTCAATTGTTTGAAATCTGATCACTCTAAAAAAATGAAATTTCTTCCAAGCTGTGGCCATGTTGATAATACTGCATAGATGCACCACCTGGACTCGAACAAAACACCTGAAGAAAAAGCTAGATGGAAACTACATAAGGGCGCTGTGTGTTTGGGAAGCAACATCCCACAAAACAACAGCTACATGGCCACTTGCCTGCAATTTCACTGAAGAAGCTACGGCCCTAATGCACAGGAGAAAATAATAAACTACACTTACTGGCTCGGCGGCCCGGCTGGTGTCCGGCTAACAGACAAATATGTTAATGAGTGGGCCAGCATATATGCATGTTGGCATAGCCACTCCTGACAAACTTAAAAGCAATATTTTCCAATAGACTCCTACATATTGACATGCCAGTGATATCTACTGTTTGGACACTGGATGCAGTCTAGAGAATCAGCCAGAAGCAATGAACAATAAAGAGGAAGGACAAGAAAGTGTCATTGGACTTGATGATGATGATGACAGTTGTTAACTTGTAGCTTTCAATAAAATTAGTTTTCAGCTTTATAAAAAAAATCCCAATTTCAATAAAAAGGAAGGAATTTCCTGGCATGCAACTTTGAAACATGAATAAAAAAATGTTTCTTCAAACAGAAGCCTTTAGGGTGTGGAAGCAAAATTAGGAATATTCTATTAAAATAAGAAATTCTGTTATAAAACAAGATTGATTTTAATTTAAAAAAATAAACAACAAAATATAAAGATTGACACAAAACAGTAAATTTACTTATTATGGCCACTATTTTTTCAATTATTATATCAACACACCTTCAAAATGATTTGTATACCTTCAAAATGAATTCTTCAGACATTTTATTCAATTCCTCCTCAATAGCAGTCTTAAGTGAACCAATATTCAGATGGGAAGTGGCATTTGTTCTGTTTTTTTAAAATGCCCTGTATAGCATAATCAAGGTGGGGTAAGGTCTGGGCTTAAATCTTGTTTTATTGCTGTCCTCACAGGTTTTTGTGGACTTTTGATTCATTAGCATGTTTTTTATAGACATTGTGGGAGCAGTTAAAAACTTATCATTTTTTTGGTTCAATCCTCAACTTTATAGGATACACAATTTTTCTAGCTTTAAAATAAGCAATAAAAACATACTTAAGAACATTCTAGAAATTTAGGATCAAAACCGTATTAGCATTTAAATTACATTTTTATATTTTTCAACCAATCAGCGAAAAACAGGGAATAGAACATTCTAGAAAATTAGGATCGAAAGTGAACTAACAGAAAATATTTAGGCTCGAAAATAAAATAGTAAAATACAAATCTGATTGGTCAATAAATGTCTACACGTCAAGATTTTAGGACGATTCTTTGATCCACCTGTAGGATATAAATAACACAGAGTTAGGAAGCCAGACACACAAGACACAAGCTTACACACAAACGAAGACACAGACGAACACAAGCCACTAAGCCAGTAGCCGATACTATGTCCAACCAATTCCTTTCTTTCCTCAACTAAAGTTCATGAACTCTCTTCAAATGGCCGAGAATTATATTCAAAAGGAAAAATCCGACAAACTTTCTTTCATCAACGAGACACGCTGTCGCCACAATCATAAAACCCGCTATGAACTTAATGTAAGTAAGAAAGACTTATTTACAGACTCTGATAACATGAACATACACACATCTTTCAACAAATTTATTCTTTTCTTCAAACTTTATTTTCCAAAAGGCCATTTACACATCATGTATTTTGTTTTTCATATTCTGTTATATGCATATTAAATTGTTTGTTGTTTAATGTTCGTTGTGTTCTATTCCATTTCTTTTATGCGATTGTAAAGTTTTGTGTTGTATTTGTGGTGGGAATAATTTAGAGAGCAATCTACTGAAATAACTACATACTCCCCCCCCACAACTTCTTTTCCTTAAAAAGCTCTTTTTCGGTAAAAAAATTTTTCTTTTCTTTCTATACGGTAGACAAAAAAACTTTGGATTGATTTCAGCATTAAGTAAATCATAGTTTCTTTGTCATTTCTTTTCTTGCTCACTCATATTAGACTGAATTTTAATAAAATATACGCTTGAATAATCGAGCTAATCAGGAAAATTTAGA
>CAUZXS010004527.1:42500-77500 GCA_963585895.1 Sepioteuthis lessoniana | reverse complement strand
GCAGTCTTTTGCAAAACATGATTATAAAAAAGACTGCTGCTAGTATATATGTTTTCTATATTTCATAGACAACTTTGTAGATTTTGCTTGTTTTCAATCCAGATATTTTCAGAACATTTTGTTTTTTTATCAGTTTTTTTTTTTTAAAAAGAGTTTTGTTCTCCCTAGGTTCAGGGTACAATGGAATTGGGGCAAAAGAAAAACAATAGAATACCATTTCCTAAATTCTTTTGACTTGAGAGATAACCAAAGAGCGTCATTGGTAAAATTTTCTTATGTTCCCTTTCACCATTTGAGATAACATTTTTAAGTGAGCAATATGTCAATAAATTTATAAAAACATAAATTTAAAGAATGCATCTGAATGTTCATGTGAATAACATACCCAAGCACTATATATATATATACATATATATATATATATATATATATATACATACAGGGTCAGGCAAAATGATCTGACACATTTGTAGGTTTAATAAAAGACAAATAAAGTAAAGAAACAAAAAAAGTGTTTTTATTTTCGAAAAGTGCATATAATGCCATTCTGTTTCATTAGGTTTTGAAAATTAAATCAGTCAAATGGGATCCGTTATAGTCTACACACTGTCAAAGGCGTTCACAAAAGTTGTCTATAACTCGGCAGTCATTTCATGTGGAATGGCAGTAATTTGACAAATTGCATCTTTAAGTTGTTTAATAGACTGAGGGCAATTACTGTATACCTTTGACTTGAGGTATCTCCAGAGAAAAAAAATCACACGGATCTAAATCAGGTGAAACCTACAAATGTGTCAGATCATTTTGCCTGACTCTCTCTCTCTCTCTCTATATATATATATGTGCTTTGGTATGTTATGCACATATATATGTATATATAGATGCATACTTTAATACACATATCACACACAAAGTCAGATAAAAATTACATTATGACTGAATTAAAAAAACTTACTCTTAATATTTACAATTTAGATGAGGGCATATATACAACTAAGTGAATTTTTATGATAAAATTGTAGATAAGTCAATGCTGATTTGAACATAACTATGTACCCATTCTTAAAACGCAAACTATAGTGAAACACTGAATTGTACAAGTGCAAGACACTTCAAAACTCATCCAACCAAGCCTCATTTCACCTTTTCTAAAATGAAAATTCATTATAAAATTAAGATATGAGGACCAGGTGCATCCGAAAAAAAAAAAAAAAAAAAAAGCATGACAGCCTTCACACATTATCAAAATAAGTGTTTCAAGGGTGCTTCAACCAACAAAAAATTCACGGGAATAAGAGAGTTGAATATCAAGTTTGAAGATTATTTTTTATTCATTGCTTATTTTTCTATTGGCAAATACAGCTTCAGTTTTGGTCCTTTAATTTATAATTGCAGAGATATGGAGCATCTCTGCACATATGTGTAGCATATTCTAGCATTTATAAATGCCTTCAGAGTAAAAAAAATCTATCTAAAGACTAAAAATATATATACTACTTGAAAATAATCAACCAATAATGTATGCCAAATCAAAAGAAAAAAGCACAAACAGAATTCCTAACTGTAAGGGTCAGAAAAAAAAACCCTTGGTTTTACCTAAATGGAACAAATAAATGAATAGATAAGTATATATATATATATATATATATATATATATATATATATATACATAAATGTTAATTTTATTCCTTCTAATGGTATTTTAATCAATAAAATGTAATTTTGGTCCAATCCTTCTTTGGTCAGAACTGTCCTGATGATCTGCTTAGATGAAACATTGATAGATTTTTTTCTGACTCCATAGACATTTATATTTTTCTCTACTTACTGTACTGAGTATTCTTACAATTAGCTTAAGGAATTCTATCAGTGATTTCTTTTTCTTTTGGTTAGGCATTCATTATTGGTTGATTATTTTCAAGTACTATGTATGTTTTTAGTCTTTTCTTTTTTATGGAATTTTTACCCTGATATCTGTTTGTATAATATTTTTTTATTTGCAAATTATATCATGTTTTTTTTCACATTATCAAAATTATATATATAATTTACATAAATATATATATAATTTACATAAATATTATATATATAAAATTTACATAAATATTATATATATATATGTTTATGTAAATGTTATAAGTGCATTTCAAACTTAGAATAGTCAGTTTATGGCATGTCACACTGTCTAGGGTTATTTCATACATGACCACTTTATACCTCCTTATTGATGCATCAGGATGGGTCATCAGTGATGTTTCCTTTGGGTTCATAATGGGTTTTCAGATCTTGCAACATCAGACCTCCTCACCCAAATGACCCAGTTGGCATTGATCAAATACCAACTCTCATCCCGGCAGCTAAACTGCATATCTTTCACACAAGGAAAATGACTGCAGAAATGGCTCTATTTATGGGTATCACTTTTAAATTTTGGCAACAGCCAATCAGAGCTTAATTTCTTTGATGACTGCTGAAACTTTCTTCAGGGGGCACTTTGCTCTTGTTTTCCCTGCCGCGATGACGTCGTTATGTGGCTATTTGTTCAATCCAGTATGTAGTTTTTTTTAACAAAAATGCTCTCTATTTATATAAGGTACAAAAATGTATCTTCAATTATTGTCAGTAGGTAAATTCTTCAATCATAGTAACAAAATCAATATTTTATGAGCCAATGTATTAATGTATTCTAAAATCATTTTAAACATTATCTGAAACAGATTGATCTGATCTAAAGGTATAACATTAACAGATATTACCATACTGAATTAATATTCTTGCATGTGATGCCAATGAAAGAATAACCCCACACATCCAGGGCTCTTCCCACTGGATGCAGTTACCTATGGGGGACTGACAAACAAATTATCCCTTTATAGATAGGTATATACATACACATGCAAGTTTGTTAGAGGTAACTGAAATAATGGGAATCAAAATTATGCATAAAGGAGGTCCAATTGTACTTTTGCCTCATTGATAATGACTCCAACGTTATAACACTTGTGCCAAATTTGCAAGTTGCTCACAATGTGGGAATGTGTGTGTGTGTGTGTGTGAATATAGACTTTTGAGAGCAGCCAGCAGGGGAAACCCATCAGATGTGGGTAAAGATAGGATTTTTTTTCCAGGGTTCCTTATCTATCCCAAGGGCTACATTGCTGATCTTCTTTGGGTTGAGCACAAAAGAGATAGGGACTGCAAGAGATGAGAAAAATAAACGTAGCCACCTCAGGACTCACTATCTCTCTATCTTTCAGTCTGTCACCAGCACAGAATATAAGTAATGGAAGTATCTCTATATATTTATATTTAGTATATAAAGCGGTTTCTTTTATTTATTTAGTTAGTTTTTTTCTTTCTTTCTTTTTGCCTGTCTTTCTCACCCTCTTTTCTGAACCCTGTTGGGGTAATGCAAATGGGTGGGGTGTGTTCAACAAAGACCCAGAGAAAGTCAAAAGATCTGATTTTATTTTAGTAAAAGAATCCTTTTAGGTGAGCAAGAGAGGAGAGGCTGAGAGGCATATTAAAGAGAAACAAAATAGCATTTTCAGATTCAAATCAGATCTAAAGCAGAAACAGAAAGAAATAGCAAAAGTAAAAATGGTAAAAGTGGGGGAAAAATAAAGTTTTGAAAAGTGATTAACTTAGAGACTGGAATTCTTGCACTTCTTAGCATCATTATTTTTCATTAGAGCATTGCAAGATTTGTATATGTATATATAAGTAAAATTGGCAAATATAGTTGAAAGAGAGCTGAAGGCTTCCTTTTCAATTGCTACTACACCAAGGTTTAGTGGAGACTGCTACTCCTTTCCCTGGATTGCTCCACTTTAACCTTGATCCATACCTTATAAGCAAAGCAGCATCAAGTACCATTTTGTAAGTCTTTGGTATGAGTTGACCAGAGATAGAACCCCAGCCTCCTGGACCATTGGCAAACTCTAACCTCTTGGCCAAAGGCTGGTTATATGTGTGTGTGTGTGTGTGTATATATATATATATATATATATATATATATATATATATATATAGGATCGAGAAACTAAAATTTGCCAATTTTGGTTCAAACTAAATTTTACATCAAGATTTTAGTCATTATAAAACTTTAGACTTTCATTATTATGCCCCCACCTTGGGGGGAATTTAATAATTGCCCGATAAAAACATATCCCTCAATTTTACCTTGTAGGTTTTTATCGAACTCATTTGTTGCAAGCAGGTTGTGGCGCAAGGTCAAATTTTAAGCAAAGTATGGCTGGTTTTAATTCACACTTTTCCTTCAACTAGACTGGTTACCTACCAAGGTTAAAGAATCCAGTCTTTTCAATTATACCAAGTATTAATCATAATCATTTAAAAAGTAATTTTTCTTTTTTAACTTGTTTTCAGATTTCTACCTAATTTTTTACTGCATTATTTTTAAGCAATAGTTTATAAATCTTTTTTGCTTAAGGTGTAGTTTAGGAACAGCAAAAATATTCCCCTTGTAATTAAATTTTTTAAAAAGTATTCAAAAGAAAATTTTAAAAAAAGTTAATCATTTATTTTAGCTCATATGAGATATCAATTATTTGAAAATAGAGCCAATTGATGCCATATTTGGAATCTGCATCCCTGAATTACCCTGAGAACATTTTTTACTCATTAGCAATTGAATTTGTACTCACTAGGATAACATAGATGTGATTGGCCCTTTCTTGTATATATATATATATATATATATATATATATATATATATATTTATATTAGAAGACACACACATACTCACAGCATAGAAAAAAAACCCAGGAAAACTGAACCAATTTTTATCTCAAATTTTAATGGCAGTAGAGAAAAGTCATAATTTTCTAAAAAGAAAGTTCTCAGAAATACCAAAAAAATAGGCAATTTCTTAAAATTTTTTTTTTCCTTGCTAAGTCCTTTGTTAATGATTTTTCTTTAAAACTAAGAGAACTCTGGCAAAAATAATCACTTCCTATGTGAGGCTAAACTATTTACATTTTATCAAAAGTTGTGGCAATGATAAAAAAACTTTTTTGATCGTTTTTGTCCAGTTCTATATAAAAGTAAAGTTGGCAACCTTAGTCAAGGATGACCCAAAGGCTTCCTTTTCAATAGCTACTACACCAAGGTGTAGGGGAGAGTGCTACTCCATTTCCTGGATTGCTCCACTTTACCCTTGATCTTTACCTTATAATGTTAAGTGTTTAGGTGGCATCAAGTACCATTTTTTTAGTCTTTGGTACAACTCAACCTGAGATTGAACCCCGGTCTCCTAAACCATTGGCAAACATTCTACTCATTAGGCCAATAGCTCGATTAAAGTACTATATATATCAGAGACAGAGAGAGGAGATGGTTTTGTGTCATATGCTGGACACCCCTTGCAGGTGGAGTCTTACTCTTCTGCAGGAATGCAAGTTGTATATTCTACAACTCAAGCCAACTGGGCCATGGTGTAATGATAAATTTCACTTTTTATGATATTTATATATATATATATATATATATATATATATATATATATATATATATATATATATACTTTTGTATTACACTTGCAAAATAGACAATTAAGCAACAGGAAAATTCTTTCTACATTTGGTTTGGTTTCTTTGTTTAATGGCAAATCAACTTTTATGGGTTATTTAATGCCCGAGCCATCCTTGTAGAATAACAGTAGAGGTATTATTTAACCCATAGCTGGAGGGATAAGGAGATTCTTACAGTTGGGGGATGAGATAAGTAATTCAAAAGTGAATGTGTGGGGTTATTTGCTGAATAATGTTGCTCTGATAATTTATGGTGGCTCATTGCTGAAAAGCAAACAATGTAAACGACGCAGACAAAAGAACATTCAAAACAAAACAATACAAACAAAAATAAATTTATATATCAACTAGTACATAAAAGGTGAAACATTAAAAAAACATTACCAATATTCTAATATCGCTTGTTAAATATTCCTCTGTGCATGTGTGCATGTAACATGAATATTATGGTGAAAGACTAAATACTAAAAGTGTCCTGTAGACTATAAATGTATTTTTGAAAGACATGTTTTCTGCCATGCTGGTTGTTTGTTTCTTTCAAGATTTAACGAAATGTCTGAGGCTGAGTTCGAGACTGGAACAAGTCAAGTCCAGCCGAAAAGACAGAACAGGAAAAAAAAAGTTTGTTGAGTATATACGCACCCATGTTACGTGTATTGAGCTGTTTCTCGAAGTCAAAATGTAAGAGAATGAGTTATTGGAAGTCAAGAGTATATATAGCTAATCCCTGTCATGTGATCAGCTTCAAATACACCGTTTATTTTGTGCGGACAAAATCAAAGGTGCAGATGTATTTGGGAGCATAAATCACATGACTTTCCTGACCAATAGGTTCTCGAAACTTATCCAAGTTTCACCATCTTTGTTTTGGGAACAAATGAATCAGTATCCTATTTTCTAGAATTTTCTTGTATCATGGCCATTTTAAAAATATAGGAAGGTAAATCCTATATATACAAGAATGTGACTGGAGTTTGAACTCACTATGATGTCATAGTCCATCATATTAGCCATTATGCTATTAGTACTTTCTCTTCTTTCTTGCATGTATATTTCCAACCAATGCAGTATCAAGCAGTTTTGTGGGGGTTTTTTTTAACCAAAGGGCAAGGTCACAGCTACACAGCCCAAATCCTGCTTGCGTTTTAAAACCTGCATAGATCAAATCTGCAACTATTTAAGGTATTGCTGAACTCTGTCATTCTGAAGTGTTTTTTTTTATCAGTCATATCTTCTATCTCTACTTCTGATATTTATGTCAAGAAGTAATAGGTAAAATGGGTAAAGCTACATTTTGTGCTTTTAGGACAAGTGATTCTTCTTATCAGTGTTTGTATATTTATAGATGAGAGTGCTCAGGCATAATACCTTGCCTTGTGGGGTTGACAGGTGATTGTTGATTACTCTCACCTGTTCCCTAGCAGGACTCCAAAGCTATAAATCATTTGTGGTAACTGTTGTTGATATTAAAATTCTTTGGAAATTCCTTATGTGAAAAATTCAGATTAATTGCTCAAATAATGTAGGTTTTACCAAACCCTAATTCTTCTGGGGCTGTAGAATACACCAACTGCTTCTCTGCAGAGGGGTAAGACCCACCCCAAACGAGGGTCCTGTATATGACACAAAACAATCTGATGGTGAGGTTCCAGCAATGCTGGAGCTTAGGGGAATGCAGAGTACCTCTTTAGTGCCATCACTTCCTGGTCAACTCTGGCTCGGAGTGGTAGCACCTGATAAGGGTCCTATCTATTGGTTAAATAGAACTAAACTGTGCTTCTTTCACTATACTGATTTTTGCATTTAAACTGCGTATTTATGTTCAACTGAATTGTTTTAAATAGAACTGATTATTTACATAAAAATGTATTTGGCGTTAAATAACCTACAAAGGTTGATATGCCATAAAAACCCAACCAACCAAACCCTAATTCTTTAGTTCTTTTTATTAAATGTTTAAAAGCAATGACTAAATTCTGAATTTAGCCATAAATAATTTATCTGAAATAAATTTATCATGCAATGAATTATTTGTTTACAAATTTACTCTAGAATGTGTTTAACAGACACCTGATTTAAGCACAACTGTGATTTGGATGATCATGATACTTTATCAGATTGGTATTTCTGTTATCTTTTTGATTATTATCATCATCATCATCATAATGTCGTACTGGTAGCACGGATATCCCTGACCCTCTCTCGCCACTTTTCCTTATCGTTCATCGCCTCAGGTAGGTCTTCTGGACAACATCCTGTATCCTCACATAGTTGCTGAATGTATATTCATGCTGGTCCTCCTGTTTTTGCATGGCCATGTGAGGGGGTCCATAAGAGTACATCACTTATGAGTTCATCCCTGCTTCTCCAGCAGTGTCCTGCATGTCTGGTTCGTCTAACTTGAATATTTTTCGTGATAGGAGGCAGGTGGCCGTACAGTTGGTGTCTTGTGGGGTGTTGCCGCCAGGACTTGTTCAAGATTGCTCGCAGCATTCTTGTGTAATTACCGTCTAGCTTCTTCTCCAGCCATTTTGTTAGAGTCCATGTAGTGCATCGATATAGCAGTATCGATGCGACCGCTGCCTGGAAGAAACTGCGTTTCATTTTATCGGTTAGGCCTGATTTCCATATAATCGAGAGTCTATTGATAGCTGTCCATGCTTTCGTTAACCTCGTGTTGATGTCCTTTTCTGTTGATGCGACGCTTTATTCCAGAACCAGCTCATTGGCCCAGTGGGTAGTGTGTTTGCCAATGGTCTGGGAGACTGGTGTTCAATCCCAGGTAGAGTCATACGAAAGACTTAAAAAGAAAAAAAAAAAAAAAAAAAACCCTCCTTGGTTAACACTCAGCATTATAAGGTACGTATCACGGGTAAAGTGGAGCAATCAAGGGAAAGAAGTAGTGCCCTCCCCTACACCTCAGTGTTGTAGCTATTGAAAAGGAAGCCTTCGGGTTGCCCATGACTACAGTCACCGACAACTTACTTATTCCAGAAAATATCTCCTAGGATGTGAGTTTCCCAAAAAATTGAGTGAGAGAAACAAAAACTTCTTTTTTTTAAATAACAAAATTCTGGCTGAAAAATATATATTCTCTCTTTCCAGGTTTTGCTCGGGTTGTATCCATCACTTATCCTATCACAAGATCTGCTTGCACCAATTAGTACATGGGGTCTTTCTCATAATTAAATTTCAAGAGACATCCTGTTCAGTGGGGTGATATTTCCCCTTGCCCTCTGGGATGACTCATCTATGGCTATCTTTGCACTCAGCAGCACAGAAAACTATCTTATTATAAAACAATACAATGCATATGTGTTATCTATTATGTGAGAACAAGACTGTTCATGCTCATTGCTATATGAATGTAAGCATTCTTGTATGTATGTCTTTTTTTGTTTTATTAAAATTCACCTTTAAGCCAGGCTGAATTTGCAATGACTTAACAAAGGGTTATGATAGTATGGCATTAAGATGAGGTAAATAAATAGGAAGAATGATGGAGGAGTGAAGAAGAGAATATAAAGGTATAGATGGGTGATTCAGATGTCTAAAGAAGAATTACATTTATTGACATCGAGCTCAAGGTCATAAATAGTTGGAAAACAATCTTTCAACATTTCAAATATGATATATATAACCCTTGGAATTCATGTTTGTTTGATGCTAATACATATTTTGGGATGAGTATGTATTTTTACCAAATAAGAAAGTTTAGAACCAGTCTGTGCTTTTCTGCTTCAGCTTTCATGACTACAAAAGTATATAGTAGTCAATTTTAAAGAGATGTAATTCAAAACAAGGACACCTAATTCCAGTACTCATCCCACTTACTCAGTATCTGCCATTGTGGTCAAGATGACAATTTTTATGATAGCCCCATCCAAAAAAAAAAAGAGATATTTATTTCTTTATTTTGAACTGAAGTGGAATCTCCGTTGATTAAAAATGAAAATATTATAAATTCTAAAGTGGCCGCCTGCTCTTATCAGTGATTTTTGGTTCCCAGCAGTGTGACCAACAAAGAAAGTTCAATCATAAGAATTCTTGCTGTAAGTGTAGGAGAGAATCAAAGACAAGATTTGAGGATTTTAAAAAAGGGTTAGTTAATTACCAGGAGAATTACAAGAAAATAACTAAAGAGAATTACGAGATATAACTAAAATTTCAAGCAAAACTTCCCATCCATTAGGGATGGACTATGATTTGTCAAAGAATAGATCTTTCCATAATCAATCTTAAAAAACCACTTCATATCTGTTTTTGCAAGAGAAGTTGTAACATCCCCAATACAATGAGTGTAATGTCTTAGTAAACTATATGGCTGATTTTTCGTTTCCTGATAAAAACATTATGTTATCCTTTTTTCATCTCACATTGAGAACTGTCTTTGAGATGGTCACAACACTATATTTGATGCATTTATTATTAATTTTGATTCGTATTTTATTTCATTTTAAAAATTTTATTGCGACTCACTCAGTTTATTATTTCTACAACAGCAAGGAACAACTCATATTGAAAATAATAAGGGGGTGTCCTTGTGGTGTAATGGTTAAAGCGATGGACAGCAGAGTCGCAGTAAGCGAGTTTGAACTCCAGTTGCGCTATTATGTTCCCTTTCAGGCAAATACCCTTGGGAAAGGTATGAAACCCCTTATCCTCCCAGCTATGGGTTAAATAGTACCACCACTGTTCTTCTAGGAGAAGAATGGCTTTGGCATTAAATAACCTACAAAGGTTGATATGCCATTAAACAAAGAAAACGAACCAAAAATAATAAAGAATAAGCTCCCAGTAAGATTTGAACTCACATGCTCATCTATGTCAGAAGAGTTTGATTTTCTATTCCAGCTACTTAATCATATATTACACAACACCTACAAACCTATTCAATATTGCTCAAAGCACTAATACCTTTGGGAACAAAATGAATCCGTCTATTATCCCTTCAGCAATGGTTAAATAGCAGCTCTTTAACCTTGGTATGGCAAGGAAAACAATTAAAATCTGTTAAATTTTGCTCAAAGAAAAGAAAAAAACTGATCTGTTTGTGCAGAGTGGTTCAGTAAATACATATAAATCCATTTGATACTCTCAAAAATAACAATCATTTTAGATGATGAGGGAGTTTTGTCATTATATATCAATGGGCTGCCATAAGGTGAGCCAAGGGTTTAATTACAGAATCCTACTCAGAAGTAAATCACATTAGTTTTGCAAACAAAGAAATGTCCCCCAACAGAAGCCAAGCACTTGCTTTCAGATAAAAACAACCCCACACTCTTGTTTTGTTTTGATGCTATGGCTAAGCGCCAAGCAAAGAAAGACAAGTAACACAAGACAGAAAGAAAGGCATGAAACATTGTGTAAACTGAAACCATTTCACTTTGCCCTTGGGGCAAGATTTAAGATAAGATGTACTTTGGCTCAGTGGTCAGAGCAACAAATTATGAGCTGAAAGGAGACCCAACATTCCATAAGGCAATGGTATTCCTCACAGCAAATACACTTATTTTTTTTCTCATGGAATCATTTCCCATGGCATTCGGATGAAATAACAGATTTTGAAAATCTCTAGCTCTGCTAGTATTGAAGAGTGGGTCCTGATTGAGTGGGCGGGGGATAAAGGCTTGTGAAATAAACTTGATTTTAGTTAAAGATACACTCAGTGTCAGAAGATCTGGACTATTCATGATAGGAAGGGCGATATAATTTGTGAAGCATTCTGGGAAAATTGGTCTCGTTGAAACTGCTTGGTTAACTACATGCTTATATTAATTTTATGATTTGTTTAATCATTTACTCTGGTATGTTTGATTCATTTTCTATGGGTAAACAGTGGGATAGATTGGGCTTTTTAACTTTAGTACGGCAACCAGTCTAAGAGAAGGAAAAATGAATTAAAATCTGTTAAACACAGCTAAAATGCAAAAGAAAAATTATTAGTCTTCAGAGTAATTAGTTTTCACATGGCTCAGTAGAAATTTCTTTTCACACATACATATATTACACACACACACACACACAATATATATATATATATATATATATATATATATATATATATACACACACACACACACAAACAAAGAAATGGTAGATTTTCATAAATCTGACAAGATGATAAAGATAACTGGAAAAGCGAATAAACCAAAACACATTGAGTTTAGAAGTAATATTTCTTTTTTTATTCTCGGAAAATCTTCAGACTTGAATAGAGAATAAAATATTACAACTAAACCCAATGTGAGTGTTTTGGTTTATTGACTTATCTTTTAATTACACACACACACACACACACACATATATATGGAAAAAAATGAAAAACAATGTAATGAATTCATCACTTTTGGATTACTTTGTTTTTTACATATGCTTCATACCATCATATTTACTGCCATATATAACACACACAGGGATCATTCAATAAATAAGGCAAAGTTTTTTGAAAACAGAAAAATTATTTGTTTCCATAAATGTAAACACTGGGGTTTTTGGAATTATTTTATAGCAAAAATTATTTTGATCTTACAAAAATCTTTGTTTGGATGCTATTCAAAATAACAGCAGATCCAACTGCATGCACTTGACTTGAATAGAGGTCTGACATCAAATTTTTTGGTAGTTGAGACAGGCAAAACATGTGAAAGTTACAAATAGCATGGAGTTCACTGACTCTCTCCTCATCAGTCCCTATCATCTCTTCTTCCTGTTTGGTTTTCTAGACTACCACCAGTGTCTGCACAGAGGTGATAATTTTAAGCCATTGTTAGTCAGCCAACACTAGCACCCTCCATGTACATGGGTTCATAAGAAAATGTCACTTACGAGTTTGTCCTTACTTCTCCAGTTGTGCTTACAATGTCTTGTTTGTTTTACAAGCATGTTTTGTAAGATGGGAGTTAAGTGGCCATACAGTTGTTCTCTGGGGTGTTGCTTCCAGGATTTGTTCAAAACAGCATGTAGCATTCTTGTGCAGTTTCCATCTTTCTTTTCCTACATGTATTTCATTAGAGTCCAGGCAGTGCATCCTTACTTGACACACAGCCACATTATATATATATATATATATATATATATATATATACACACACACACACTATTCAAGAATGATGCAATAGTGATTTAAAAACTTGTTGCACACCAATTTGTGATATGATTTATGGGGTCTCATGGTTCCTGGTTGAGAATAAATCCATAAAAGTTTTCATAAAGTCGGCTCAAATTGCATTTTTTCTTTTTTGTTATTATCTTAGAACTTTTAAATTCATCGCCTTAGAAAATAAAAAGTTAACTGTGTGAGTCACTAATCTTTTGGGTTATTAATATTTTTACAAATTCATATTCCACTTACTTGACAGGCTGACATAATGAGTAACATTCATATTTGTCAAAATTATCAGACAAAAATATCTGTTATAATTTGTTGGAGTCCAGCTCGAACAATTGTCAAATAACTCATTCAATGAAAAACCAGAACAAAAGATACTTTGATTACAAAACTTGTAGTTACAATGAAGCAGGGATATTTTTTTGAATTCTTTATTTCCATAATAATACATTTATGAACAAATGTTCTTTTTTTGTTTATTATAGTCACAACATTTCAGCCAAGAAAATCCGTTAAAGCTTAGATCTCCATTGCAATTTACAGCTCCCAATCATAGTATGCAAGTTTGAATCCCAGTCATGCTATCATGTCCACTTTTGGAAAAATACCCTTGGTATGAACCCTCTCATCCTCCCATCTATGGATTAAATAGTACCACTTCTGTTCTTCAAGAAGGATGGCTTTGGCATTAAATAACCCAAGAAGTTTGATATGCCATTAAATAACAAACAAACAATATATCTAATTTGGTGCAGCCTAATACTGTGGTCTACTGATATTCCATTTATCTAATGTGGGGACACATACATGTCATATGTATGGGGTCACAAGGCTCCTGGTTGAGTATTAGTTACAAGTGTTCCAAAAGTTGGGAAAGATTCTTTTGTTATTTTTTTCAATAAGATCAAACATGGAAGATATGTATTTTAGTTATTTTTGACATAAGCAAAAAGAAAAGAATTTTTAAAGAAAATAGGGAAGTTTGCAAATTGTGAGGAGCGTTTTAAAGATTTAGCCTTCTTCTAGGCTTGGTTCAGTCCAAATAAATTCAAGTCCATACTGATGTAAAAGTACGTAACACAAAGAAATTCTGTAGCTTTTCTTTTTAAAAGTTATCAAGAGAAAATATTGCCTCAAACTTTATGAATAATTTTGAAAATAATAGAGGCAAGGTGTGCTACCAATGGACTAAAAAAAAACCCAGAAAACAAAAAAACCCAAACAAATCAAACAATTATTCATTCTTTGTACCAGAGAGATTAACCAGTGGGTAAAGAATGCTGGTAAAAGGAGGCTTTTATAGAATCATGTTTATTGTTGGTCAATTTTATAGCTTATCAACTCTTCAATTATTTTATGATGACATCAGTTAACAATGACATTCCCTGAGTACACATGGAATAAAAACATTTTTTCAATCACTTTAAACAGGTAAACCCTTCATTCTTAGTTTTATGAGCAAATCTATTTCAAAATCATTTTAAACATTTCCTCTGGCATGTTTGTTTTACAAATGAAATCTTAGTGTAGAAGTCACTGCTCAAATGTGCAGAATCACAACAACAATAATAACACTTACCTGTCCAGGGTCCCAACTAGTATCCAGTTGGCAGAATTTAACTTTATCTCTGTTGCAAGAAAAGTGGAATCATCCTCGAAGTAAAAATGGTTGATGATACCCAGTTCTTTGACAAAAACATAGAAGAGGCTTTCTGTCACACTCTAGAGTACTTGCTGCTCTTTGTATCAAACATAACAATCATAGAATTTTTTTGAGGTTAGAACTTTATAAGCACTGAAACCCTAGAAACGAGTCCATAAATTTTTGGGCTTAAAATCATAGTGCTCTTTGAGGGAATTAAACAACAGGCAAAAATTTATGGACAATTATAGAACTCAACGAAGATAAATTTAAATTCTGCCAACTGGACACTAGTTGGGACCCTGGGTTAGTAAGTATCATTATTATTGTTAGAGCACTGACTTCTACACTTAGCAGATACTACCACAATCGTAGTGACTTAACACTTCTCAGAATTCTTGGACTTGAGCCTCATCACCAGATGCAGTTTAGTGTCAAAGCTTCAATTAAAAATAAAATTCAATAATAATAATAAATAATTATAGCTTCAAGTAACTATTCTTAATACAATTAATTGACATGTAGATATATATGGTTTCAAGTATTCCTATCTAATGTAAATAATTTTCAAATTTATTTGACCTATAAGTAAGTAAAGTTGGCAACCTTAGTTGAGGGTGACCTGAAGGCACTACTCCATTCCTTGGATTGCTCCACTTTACCCTTGATATGTACCTTATAATGCTGAGTGTTAAGCAAGGCCACACCAAGTACCATTTTTTGAGTCTTTGGTATGATGCGACCACTGGTGAACACTACTCATTATGGGACCTTAACAAGTACTTTCAGTTTGGGTCTGAGTGAAACTGGGAGTAATGGCAATAAATGGGTGATTTCACACTCCCTAGAATACCAAAACTGGAGCTTCACCACAAAATTATGTTTAGTACCATACCCTGTATACAATCATAATTGACATTATTCACTTAGGTGCTTTCATGCATAATTCCTTGTTTTTTTTTAATTTTTCTTTTACTTCAATGTAAAATTATCTCAAATCTAAACTCTGAATTTAATAGAAATAAATTTCCCCCCAACTTAAAAATAATATTGCAACTTGTATTTTATTCTGCTGAAATGGCTGCAAACAATCCTGACATTGCATGAAGCTAAAAATAATCATAGATAGAAAAAAAAAAAATTAATTCATCATATGTGTTTATATTGTTCGACTATCATGACAAATTCTCCCACTATATTGTCGATTCTAATTAACAGTGTCAGCCCTTCCAGAAAGTTAGCAATGAATATGCTGTCTGTATCCCCTGCAGAGGGTTAAGACACCCACTTCACAAAAGGAGTGTCCTGGGTACAACACTAAACTACATAAGATAGTAAGGCTCTAGTTCTGAAGATGTGAAGAGTGTAGAGTACCTCTTTATTGCCATTACTTTCAGTTCCACTCTGACTTAGTGTGATAGGGTCTCATCTCAATCAAATACATTTGTTTAAAAATTTTTAGTATTAGATTGGAATACTTGATATCATAACTGTAAATTAGTTGTATAAATTATTGTCACTGAGTAATAATTGTTTACTCAGGAATTCATATAAAGTTACAAGGATCTATAAGATTATTATTAGTTACTTGAAACCATTTAACTGTGCGCAAACAAATGACTTTTATTAAATTGAAATAACTTGAAACCATAATTATTGATATTAGACAGAAATACTAGAAACCATATGACTGAGTGCAAACTATTTATATCAGATCGGAAGGCTTGATATTATACAATAGTAAATTATTTGTATTAAAAATAGTTACATACTCCCAGATCCACTCAAACCTGAAATGGTAGTAAAGGCCAAATAGATTTCATTAAATATTATTTGTATTCAATAGAACTGCATGCAAAAAATTCTTTGGGAACAACAATACAAAATAAATGTACAGTGAATGTGATTCCCAAACCATAAGGCATAAAATAATCCAAGACAGATTGACATGCTGTTAAAAATCATTCAATCAATTAAGATCAAATTTGTCGAAATAAAATATTCAATTATTTAAAAAAATTAGCATTGCTTTAAAATAAAGTTTGAACTTAAGCAAAACGTTAATATAGAAAGAAAAGCTTTTGGCAAATTTTGTATATTGGAATGGAACCTGAACTGCCCTACCTATAAAGGTGGGTCTCTCAGAGAAAATTTAATCCTGCTAAATTAATAGTCCAAGCCCCTTTTTTCAGGATGTGAGACTGACTCATGTAAATTGTCTTTTTTGCCCCACCTTTTTATTCTGCTGAAAATAATTATGATGTAAGAATCACAAAAGTCATCTTTTTTTTTTTTTTTTTAATTGTAAGTGGAATCAAGTTTTCACTGATGTGATAATTGAAAATATATTAAGTACTTGTCTCAAGTATTTAAATTGATAATTTGCTTCTACTTGTTTAGTTTTAAATCTGTTGATAAGACTCACTATTTTACCAAATTTTTCACCTCGAAAATTTGGGGTTCGTATTATATACAAGAACTATATAATTTTTTTTTTCTTCGACAAAGTCAGTGTATATTATAGAAAAGAAATTTTATCCATAATTTCTTATATGCTGTAAGATAGTCAATTAAAAATTAACAGGTGACATAACATATCCATTCATTCATATATATTAAAGGCCCTGACCTTGTGTTGTTGCTGGTATGCCAACACTAAGAAACAGCAAGTGCTAACCAAAAGAGTAAACTACCAATTACCACTAGTACTGATCCCTTTCCACCTCCACTTTCCTGGCCTTGTCATTTTTAGAGTTACTGCAGGTCCAAGGCTATCTTAAGAGTAGGTTGGGTGTAAAGGAGGAGCAAACTGAGTCAGTTGACAATTTGTATTTTTTTACCCATTAATCAAACAATAGAGAATTGATGGTCATTGGCTGTATTTCCAGACCTTATGACTTCATTTCTATTTTTAGATATTTTTCAATCCTCATTACAGGTGTCCTCTTTAGTCATCTCCTTTTCTCTCAGTTTCTTTTCCCCCTCTTTTTACCATTTACCTCTACTTTATCATAGGTGTTACTATTTGTTTATTTCCTTTCTTTCTTCATCTATTTTCTTCCTTTTTCATTTTGTATGTTCAGCTTTTTCATCCCATTCTGTCTCCCTTTTTAACTTTCTTTCTTCCTCCCTTTCATTCTTTCCATTTCCTTTCCCCCATTTTTTTTCATTCATTCTCACTCCCACTTTTTTTATTCTTCCTGTTTCCATTTTTTCTACTTGTTTCTTTCTACTTTTCCTTCATTTTTTCTGCCTGTTTCTTTCTACTTTTCCTTCATTTTTTTCTGCCTGTTTCTTTCTACTTTTCCTTCATTTTTTCCTGCCTGTTTCTTTCTACTTTTCCTTCATTTTTTCTACTTGTTTCTTTCTACTTTTCCTTCATTTTTTCTGCCTGTTTCTTTCTACTTTTCCTTCATTTTTTTCTGCCTGTTTCTTTCTACTTTTCCTTCATTTTTTCTACTTGTTTCTTTCTACTTTTCCTTCATTTTTTCTGCCTGTTTCTTTCTACTTTTCCTTCATTTTTCTGCCTGTTTCTTTCTACTTTTCCTTCATTTTTCTGCCTGTTTCTATCTACTTTTCCTTCATTTTTCTGCCCGTTTCTTTCTACTTTTCCTTCATTTTTTCTGCCTGTTTCTTTCTACTTTTCCTTCATTTTTTCTGCCTGTTTCTTTCTACTTTTCCTTCATTTTTTTCTGCCTGTTTCTTTCTACTTTTCCACTATTTTTTCTACCTGTTTTCTATCCTATTGTGACTCTTGTCCTGTTTCTTTTTCCTTCATTTCATTTTGTTTCCTTTTTACCCTCCCTTTCTTTCATTTTTTTGTTTACTTTTTTTCCTTTTCCTTCATTCTGCATCTGCCTGCATCTTTCCCCCTCTGTTTTATTCTTCCCTCTAATTTTTTCATCCCGTTTCATTATCTTTTTCCTACACTTTTTTCTTCCCTTTTCTTTAACTTCCATTTTTTTCATTTCCTGCTTTCCATAACTTTCTTTCACACTGTTTCGATCTTTCTCAATTTTGTAATTCTTTTTTTTTTCTTTCTTTCTCCTTTCTTTCATTCTTATTGTTTCCTTTTTCCACTTGTTTCGTTTTTTTCTTTCTCCTATTCTTCATTCTTTCTTCCATCTTTTTAAAAGATTTATTTTATGAAAATAATATATCCATGTTTAATTAAAACATTATTTGTTAGGTCTATTGGCAGTTTTTGTAAGTTGAAGGAGTAAAATAAAGAAATAGAAGAGTAGGTTGGAAATTTATACGATGACATTTACTGATTACTTTTTTACCACTGGACTCCAAGTATTGTAACACTATTGAAAGAATTGTGTAGACTGCAAGGAAGACTATGTTGAAAGATAAATCTTATTTGGTCACATTTCAAGACAGTATCTTGGTCAGCCTTTGACTTTTCAGTAGACTATTGTATTATGTTGTTTAGCCAGTTCTAATAATCTTAACAAAGAGAAGATATATTTGTTGGGTGTCACTCAAAATTTGAAATATTTCTATGCAAAACTCTAAGAATTACTGCACAGAACATGAACATCATAAAAGAATCTAAAAAAATATAATCAGTAAACCTTTTCTACTGTTGAATAGACAATCCCAGAATTTGACATATGGTCAGTTTAATAGGATGAGCTCACAAGAAGTAAGCCTTCCAGGGAAGGTACCAAAAATTAGTTCAGTTCCACTGGTATTTTCCTTTTTGGATGGCTCAGTTGGCTGAATCTGCAGAATACACCAACTGCATCTCTGCAGAGGGTTAAGACTCCCCAAACGAGTATCCTGGATATGATACTAAACAATGGTCAGGGTTAAGTAATACTGGAGCTTTGGTGAATGTAGAATACCTCTTCATTGCCATCACTCCCAGGTCCACTCAGACCCGGGGTGATAGCACCTGATATGGTCCTATCTATAGGTCAAATAGAACTGTCTGACATTTAAACTGTGTACTTATTCTAAACTGAATTGTTTGAAATAGAACTTTGATCATTTAAACTGTGTAAACAAATGATTGATGTCTAATTGGGTTGTTAGTTATACATAACCATATGAGAAAACATTAAACTGTCCGCAAACAAATGATTAATTTTAGATAGAATTATTCATATTAGATAGAAATAAGTGAAACAGTGTAATTGAGTGAAAAGGGCTTGTTTAAAGATTTTATCTACAAAATCTATTTAGAAATCTTATATTTAATATATATATATATATATATATATATGTATATGTATAAAAATGATTTGGCATTAGATAATCTACAACGATTGATATGCCATCAAACCAAGCCAAACTAAATCCTTTTAGGGTATCTCAGGTGCTGTGCAATAGAACTATACCATATCCTTTTAGATGAGGAGACAAGTACTGCCTGGGGGGAAGGTGATGAAGCTGACATTTATTCGTTTATTTTGAATACCACCCAGCATGAATGCCAGGTTTGTAACTTTTTAAAAAAAGAGTGTTAAATAGAAAGAGAGATAATAAATTTTGAAAAGTCAAAAATGTTTCATTTTTGACGAGTACATTTAATTTGCTTCACTTCTGTATAAATTAGGCTAGTCAGCTAGGGTAGTAGAATATGCCGACTGCCTCCCTGCATAGTGGTAAGACATCCAAAATAAGTATCCTAGATATTACATTAAACGATTTGATGGTGAGGTGCCAGTTCTTGAGCTATGAGGAATGAAATGCTCCTTCATTGCCTTTACTTTCAGGTCCACTTTGATCTGGAGTTGTTTTACCTGTTAGTTTTCCATCTACGAGTTGAATAGAAATATTTAATCATTTACTATACTTCCAGCCATTTAACTGAGTGCAAACAAATGATAAATTGAATCACTAATATCAGACAATATCTGAAACCATTTATCTATGTGAAAATGAATAATGTAGAATAGAATTATAAGTGTTAGATAGCAATACTTGAAACTATTTAGTGTCCTGAGTATGACATTAAACTGCATCTGAAGGTGAGGCTCCAGTCTTGAAATTTAGGGAATGAGGAGTACTCCTTTAATACCATTAATATCTGATCCATTCTGACCTTGAGTAGTAGTACCTTTGAGGGTCCTGTATAGGTCAAATAGAACTGTTTAATCAATTATTATTCTAAATATTAACTATAGTTATTAGTATTAAATAGCAATACTTGAAACCATTTAACTGTGTGCAAACAAATGATTTATATTAAACAGAATTACTAATGTTGGATAAAAATGAGATGATTTAATTGTTTAAACATGTGGGCTCTGGCTCATTTGAGAATAATGTTACCTACAAATTATTTGCTGACAAATCATATATATAGTATATGTATAAACAAGATCTACCATTGAATAATCTACATGGGTTAATATGTCATAAAACACAACCAAACCAAACAAGATGTAGGATTCTAATTTTTAAAATTCTGATCTGGGAGACGAATGTTCAATCCCAGATCGAGTCATGCCAAAGACTAAAAAATGGAGCAATCCAGGAAATGGAGTAGCACCCTCCCCTACACCTTGATGTAGTAGCTATTGAAAAGAGAGCCTTCATGTTGCCAACTTTACTTATAGGTCGAGGATTGATGTATTAAATCAGTAACCATAGACCTAATCTGAAATTTTTGACCAATGTCTACACTGTTTTGTTTTTTTACTTTATATATATATATATATATATATATATATATATATATATATATATATATATATATGTACATGTAAATTTCTCTTGAATTATGGAAATAAAATAATTTACAGAATTAATATTCAAAGCTCAGAACTGTCACAATTCCTTGATATTTTAATTCGATTTCAACTAAACGAAAACATGACTCATACGTCGACTCTACTTTATGCTTATTTGAATATGAGAATTTCAAAACAACCTATATATGAATATAGACCGTATAATTCCTAAACGTATGAAAGCTTCTAAAAACTTTAAATTTGTCTTCTGGATTGGATATCTGTTAAAGTACAACAGGTCACAGGGTCTAAATCTATTGATCTTTTCAGAAAATATTAATTCGAGAATGCCTTAAATTCCATTTACTAACTGGATAAATAGAACGAGAAAAAAAATCCCCACAAAACAGTGCACCCTTCTTTTTTGTGCCTCTAAAGTTAAAAAAAAAAAAAAAAAAAGGAAAAAATAAAGGACAAAAAAAAAAAAAAAAAGGAAAGAATAACTATCCACCGCCACACCTACTTTACACAAAAATCTGAAGGACCTGAACGAACCTTCCAGCCCTCAACCCTGGTCATTTTCCTACCTGTTCTTCTTTTCTGTCCCAATATTTACATTCCACTCTTCTCTTTTTAAGATTATTTTGCTTAGTGGTAGGATTTGGAGATAAATGAAGGGAAGAAGTCTTCTTTTTCTCGGTTTCTCTATCCAGGTAATTATATCATTTAAAAAAATTTATTTTACTTCATATTCTTTTTACTCCCTTCACTGTATTGCCTTTTATTTTCAGCAATTCATGCTACACTCCTCTTTTCAATAACTCACATTACTCTCCTTTTTCTCTTTTACTCTCCCATTAACTCATACTTTTAACTCGTCTCTGTTACTCACCCTTTAAACCATAACTTCTTTTTATCCCTCTTATATCTACATTTCTCTCTCCTAAAAGAAAACAGCTTTATGGGATTTGGAAAAAAAATTAGAAGCTAATTGAAAAAAATCTTAGGAGTCTCCTTCCTAGACCAATAATATATTCTTATTTTTTTTGAGAGCTCGAATATTTTATGATTTAGATAGTTACATATTTTCACGGATGTTTGGCGTCCGTGTTTGAGAGGAGGTAAACACCAGGGTTTTGAATGCTAATCTCAGACAGACACATCTGAACGAAAAGATTGGAATAACATAATCATCATAGTCACATCTTTCCCCATTTACTCCTATACCGAAGTAATCTCATAATGATTAAGGCGTGCCAATAGCACGGATTCAATTGAATATCTTACCATCCTTTCTTATTGGCCATTGCACAAGGTAAGTCCTCTAGACGGCACTCAGTGACCGTACTGAGATTTTGAATGTTAGTTTTTGTTAATCAGTCACCACCTGTGAGTCCATATGTAGGAGTCTTTAGAATATCGCTTATGGGTTCATCCTTTCCTCTCTGGCATATTTTGCTCGTCTTACTGGGGGTTTGCAAGATGGGAAGTATGTAGCCATACAGCAGTTGTTTTGCTTGGATGCAGCTTTTAGGATTTACTTAAAACAGCACGCAACATCCTTGTGTAATTCCAATCTAGCTTTTTCTCTAGGTGTTTCGTTCTAGTGCAACCATACAGTAATACTAATACAGCTATAGCTTGGAAAAATCTTTGATTTAGTAATAAATATTATGATATATAAGTGATAAATATAATTCCTCAATGAAGTCAGGATTCAGATGATGTTTGTTTGTTTGGGTTTATGGCATATTAATCTTGATAGGTTTTTTAATGCCAAATCTATTTTATACAAATCAACAGTTCTATTTCAAACAATTCAGTTTAGCATAAGTACATAGAAAATTGTTTGACAATTAAACTATGTACTTATGCTAAATAGAACTGTTTGACTAAACTGAATAGTTTGAAATAGAAATGTTTTTGAAAATCAAACTATTTCAAACTATTTAATTTAGTCAAACAGTTCTAATTCAAACTATTCAGTTTACTATAAGTATAGTTTTTGTCCACACACAGTTGAATGTCAAAACTGTTCTATTTCAAGTCATTCAGTTTAGCATTAGTACGCAGTTTAGTTCTATCTGACCCATAGATAGACTCCTATTAGGTGCTACCACTCCGGGCCAGAGTGGACCTGGGAGCGATGGCAATAAAGGGGTACTCCGTATTCCGCGAAGCTCTAGCATCAGTGAAGCCTCACCATGAGATTGTTTAGTGTCATAACTAGGACACTCGTTTGGGAGGGGTCTTAATCTACAGAGGTGCAGTCGGTGTATTCTGCAAGAGATCAGGTTAGTAAAAGCTAGGAATTCCAATACAGATTTTCTCGACCAGGAAACTCTTCAAAACTGATATATTGATGGCATGCCATCTTTCTACTTGGCGACTATCTTTTTAGGAAATGAAATCAGTGAACAGAGTTCGAATCCTAGTCAAGGCTTTTTGCATTTCACTTTTTGTTAATGCCCTTGAGAAAGACATGAATCCATCTATTCTGCCCCTAGTTATTCGTAAATAGTAGGGCAGTCTAGATTCTTTTGCCTTGGCTAAGCCAACAGTTTAAGAGTGAGGAAAACTGAATTCAAACCAGCTATACTCTGCTTAAAAATTGACCTTGTGTCACATCCTACTTAGGGTGGAGGGGTTGGGTGAATACACACTTGTCAATTTCATTTCCACATTTTGCTCTTATTTAACAAAACTGAAACTATTAAGAAAAGGGTTTAATTACTTGTAATTAAAAAGAATCTCGACTGTTGTATTTTTAATTTTCTCTACGTCATCAAACTTTTCGTCTGAGATGAATTTCTAATACAGAAAATAAGTAAAAGCCGTAGGGAGATAAGTGTTGTCAGCATGGATGTTCAAGTCCTTACACAATTCTGTGTATCGTCCAAAAACTACTGATTAAAAATATCACGGCTAAGTTCATTTTTCTTTGTTTCATTGACACGTCTGGACTTTTTCTAGACAACAGCATTTTATAACATCATCATCATGTCGTGCCGCTAGCACAGATATCCCTGACCCTCTCTCGCCACTTCTCCCTATCATTCATCGCCTCTGGTAGGTCTTCAGGGCTACATCCCGTATTCTCACATAGCTGCTGTATGAATGTTCGAGCTGGTCGTCCTGCTTTTGCTTGGCCATATGCGGGGTCCATAGGAGTACATCACTTATGAGCTCGTCCCTGCTTCTCCAGTGTCCTGCATATCTGGTTCGTCTAGCTTGGATAGTTTTCGTGATGGGTGGCAGGTGGCCGTATAGTTGGTATCTCGTGGGGTGTTGCCGCCAGGACTTGCTCAATATTGCTCGCAACATTCTTGTGTAATTGCCGTCTAGCTTCTTCAGCCGTTTAGTTAGCGTCCAAGTAGTTCATCAATATAGCAGTATCGATACGACCACTGCCTGGAAGAAACTGAGTCTAAACTCACTCTTTATTAACATTTTTTAAAAGATGTAAAACATTTGTCGCGACAGATTTCGGCCATACCTCATACATTAAGTTGTTTGGAAAATAATATCTGATTTTATTACTCGATTAAATGTCATGTCAATTATTCTTATATATAAAATATATAAAAAATGTCAAACAATTTCAGAATCTCCAAGGTCATAAATTGAGCGCAAACCTTTTGTAAACTGGAATATTTTTTACAAACATTTAAAAAGATGTGAATTATATCAGGCACACATAGAGTGTTTGGAGTAACACGTGCTTTGAAGTGTTTAAATATATACAAAGTTGGACTGATAAGTCCATTGCCTGAAACGTAATTATTAGAATTTTTATCTGAAATTTTCTCAATACAATGTTTGATCGACGTAATTAATATTCTCCACTGAATTGAGTGCATTAACAAGAAAAGAAATTATATTACAAATAAGTATATGTTGACTTCGTGATATTCTCTGAAATACGTGGTGCCTTCAATAAGTTTCCAGACTTTTTTGTACAGGCATTTAAACTTGGAAAAATGCCACAGAAACGTATGGAATGCTTCAGACTCCTTTTCGACCATCTTGCATAAATCGAGCATCAGTTTTTGAGTGGCATAAGAGATTCAAGGAAGGCAGGCAGTATGTGATGGATGACGTGGGAGGAGTAAGTTGATAGGCCAAAGTGTTAGGGTTAGGGTTACTATGTTGAGGTTTTAAGTGAGTTCAGGAAGAGATTCCTAGGGAAGAGGCCAGCAGTCTTCAAATCGGGTCAGTGGCATTTCCACCAGGACAATACACCATCCTTGTCACAAACTATTTGACGAAGATGGGCATCAAGACAGTTCCTCAGCCTCCCTACAGTCCAGACCTTGCTCCCTGTGACTTAGCTCAATTGAGGAGATGAAAGAGGCTGCGACGAAGGTCATTGACACGCTCAGAAGTTGTTGGAACGGTACAACCTCCAGATGTCTCCTTAGAAGCTTAGGGGATCAACGCCTATAGCCGTTACGCTATGTGTCCTGCTGAACAATTCAGAGTGAACTTTTGGGACTTATAAACTTATAAAATTAAGTATTCCTCGTCAAGGAAGAACATAAACACTTATGGCTAACGGGGGACATATCGACCGAAACGCTGTGGAAATAACAATAAAGATGAAGACAATAGTCCGAAAACCTTTAATGATAAAAAAAATAATCCTTTGTTATATACATTTTTTCTTAGAAGAGGAATTATATGGTGAATTGAATTACCATGTCCAGAAATACACTGCTAATGAGACTTAATAAGGTCGAAACAGCTGTCCAGTGTTTCCGTATGTCATGCGTAAGTGTTCGCCGAATTTTCTTGTCATGGTAATTCAATTCACAATTCTTTATTAATAACAATAATAATTTGATGGAACACAGTCATATGGTTTCAAGTTACTACAACAAATGATAGTTCTTAATAAACAATTACATCTTCAAGTGACTATTAATACAGTTAATGGTATTTTTGACTAGTATTTCTAATATCTTAATTATGTTGCCTTGCATCAGAAATTGTAGGTCGTTTTTCTACGATCTCTGATCTTATTTTATAAATAAGCCTATGAGTTTTGAACTCGCATCCCCTGTCCCTGAAAGCAGCTACGCCGTCAGGTTATTTAGAGGAAAGCGCGAGTACAAATCGGGAAGCGCAAGTAACGAAAGGATTTAAACTGTAAAAAACCTAACAATTCGTTCACATCACATTGTTGGGGGAAGGGATTTTCAGGAAGAGCAGCATCTTCTCTTGGTGATGGTTCTGAGTGGGAAGCTGGATTTTTTATTATAATTTATTTAAAAACACTATCCCGAAATCCCTAAGAAAACAAACAAATTTCTGATACATTTATAAAACTTATCTATATGGGTCGGAATTCTGAACGTATACGGTATATTCAAGAAGAAAATCCATAAAACACCTTTCGACTACAAATCGTGATTCAGCTGGGAGAGTCCATCTTCTATTAAACCACGCATTGATAAGATTGAAATAGTTTGAATTTTCATCTTAATTTTCTTATTTTACTTAAACATTATAAAAGAAAAATATCACGTCTCATGTGGATAAAAAAACAGGGTCGTCTATGGTAAAAAATTGGTCTAGTAGATTAAAAATGTATTCATTTTAACTACCTGACATAGGTCCAGTATGGAGGTGCCCGTGGTGTAATGGTTATCGTCACAGGATATGGACACGGCGATACGAGTTCAATTCCTGGACAAGACTGATTACATTTCACATAGCACTAATACCCTTGGGAAAGGTATGAATCCAATTATTCTCCCTCCAGCTATGGGTAAATAGTAGGGCAGACTAGGTTCTTCAGCCTTGGTGAGGCAACTAGTCTAGGAGAAGGAAAACTCTGATTTCAAACCTGCTCAACTCCGCTTTAAGAATTGACCTTGTGTCATATCCTGCCCGAGCAGAGGGGTTGGGTAAATAGGACCAACGCCTTAAAACCGAGCTTCTCTATACTACCATCGTTTTAAGTGTTCGTTGACGAATTTGTCTTATTAAAAAATCTGCCAAAAATTATAGTTCACATCATTGCTCATAAGAAAGCTAGTTGCATTGAAAAAAAATACTAAAGTTCGTTTCATATTTCATTTTTCTTTTGCCCAGTCGGCTGGAGCTGTAGAATACACAGACTGCATCTCTACAGAGGGCTAAGACTTCCATAACGACTGTCCTGATATGACACAAAATAATCTGATTGTTAGGCTCCAGTAATGCTGGAGCTTTGGGGAATACGGAAAACCCCTTTAGTGCTATCGCTCCCAAGCCACATTGGCCCGGTGTGGTAGCACCTGATAGGGTCTTATCTATGTGCAAAAAAGAACTGTTTGATATTTAAACTAAGCCCTAACAAATGGCTTATACTGAATTCAATTGTTTGAAATAGAACTGTTTGATCATTTAGTTATGTATAAACAAATCACTACTGCTTAATTTAATTGTTTGTGATGCATAAAAATACTAGGAACCATTTATATGTGTATAAATAAACGATTAATAGTTAATAGAATTATTATATCTGAAACCATTTAATTAAGTCCAAAAATGAGTTCGGACTCAATTAAAATTGTTATCAACAAAATGTGTTTACAAATCCTATATTTAATATATACGAGAAAAAATAAGTGGAAAAGTGGATGAACCGAAACACTGACAACAGATTAAAAACTGATGTTTCGTCTTTATTTCAAAAAGACTTCATGAGATCATTTTTGAATCTGTTGTTAATCCATTTTTCTACTTATTTTTCTCATCTTGTCGGATTTACCAAATCTACCATTTCTCCATTTAATATATATGTATAAATAGGATTTGACATTGAATAACCTACAATGATTGATATGCCATAAAACCAAACCAATAATTTTTCTCTGTTAAGGAGAAAAATAGTTATTGAAAGATAATGATGACGTCTAAACTGCATTACCTTTTACGAGGGTCAACAATTGGCCTGCTCTGCTGATTTGGTTTGGTTTTATAGCATATCAACCATTGTAGGTTATTCAATGCAAAATCCATTTTTATACATATAAACAAGTTCTATTTCAAACAATTCAGTTTTGCATTAGTACAGTTTTTTTACACTCCGATAAATGTAAAAACAGTTCTATTTCAAACAATTCAGTTTAGCATAAGTTCACGGTTTAAGTGTCAAAAGCAGTTCTATTTCAAATTACCCAGTTCAGACAACAAAGTTAGATAGTTCAAAATATTGCTATGTATCAATAAAATTTCAATAAAACATCAGTCATTTGTTTACACACAGTTACATCTGAAAACAGTTCTATTTCAAGCAATTCAATTTAGCATAAGTACACAGTTCTATTTGACCCATTGATAGGAACCTATCAGGTGCTACCACTCCGGGCCAGTGTGGACCTGGGAGCAATGACAGTAAAGGGGTACTCCGCATTCCCCAAATCTTTAGCATTACTGGAGCCTAACAATCAGATTATTTAGGATCAAATCCAGGACACTTGTTGGGGGGGAGTCTTACCCATTTGCAGAGATGCAGTCGTTGTATTCTGTAGCCCCACATAACTGGGCCAGTGTTCTGCTGAAGTAGGAGCTCTGGCACCAGTGGTCAAAGAAAAAAAAAATCAGCGGCACTGCCCTAACTAAACTTACTTAGATGCAAAAAAACTTTTAACGCCGTGACTTACATTGATTAGCTCTGTGCGGACACTGAACAGGGTCAAGAAGACTTGTCAAGAGCGATGACCGAAGTGGGTGGATGGTGAGAGAGAGCAAAGGAAATCTCTGCTGTCGATTAACCATGAGAACGATACAGAAGATTTTATAGGTGCTTTTGAAGGCGACAGTGCTGTGTTAGTTACCGTCATAGGAAATGGACACAGTGACCGGAGTTCAAATCCTGGTTGATATTGTTTGCATTTCCCATAGTGCTGATATCCTTGGAAAAGATATGAATTCAGCTATTCTCCCTTCAGCCGTGGGTAAAATAGGGCAGACTAGGCTTTTTAACCTTGGTATGGCAACCGGTCTAGAAGAAGGAAAACTCTAAATTCAAACCCGCTAAACTCTGCATTAAAAATTCGGCCTTGTGTCGCATCCTATTCGTGTGGAGGGATAGGGTAAATGCCTAAGATTTGATATTTGTTGCTGAACATGTATTAGTATATTTTTCAAAGCAATGCTCTAACGAACTGAAATTTATACTCTATCATTATATATATATATATATATATAGTAATTTAGTTCGTGTCCTAATGATGAAGAATGGAGCCCTTTTCTATGCTTATTTGACAGTATATTGACTTAGAAACTCCCATGAAAGGAGTTGTATTAAATGTTACTCAGTCAACACGCACGAGTAAACGCTCTATAAATTCTAAAAGGTTAAAAAAAAAACTTTAGAAAAAATAGGAAACTGATATTTCAAGAAGTCATAGTCAAATACCATTCTGGAGTTTTGATTAGTTGTTTTTTAGGGGCAAAATAGATTGCTTAATGACACTGCGAATGAAGAGGATTGTTTAAACAATTTTTTTAAAATGCCAGTGAATCCAAGCTTCAGACTAAAATTTATTATCACCAGAGGTGAACTTGATAGCATTTACCTGATAAGATATGACATTGGCAAAGACATTAATTATAGATGAGAAAGTCAAAGAGGAAAAAGAACTGTGTACAAGATCAAGACTAATATCAGCAGTGGAATAATGTAAGGCATTAGAATATCTGTTAATTTTACCAAACCTTTACAGTAAGAATTTTGCTGTCATTTTCAACGATGTAAGTCAAGGAGATAACCCACATAATAATATCTCCAAAGAAGGGAGTACAGTTGAGGTTAGGAAGATAACTTTAATACTGTTGTGATTTCGATTCTCATTGGGTGCTATACACTTCTGACTACCATTCATAGTATATATTTCACCAAACTCTCCGTCACGGCCAGGATGTGACGGAGAGTCAATTTTTTAAGCGGAGTAAAGCTGGGTCGAATTCTGAGTTTTCCTTCTTGACTTATTGTCTAACAAAGGCTAAAGAACTCGTCTGACCTACTATTTGTTCTTAACTGGGGAGAGAAAAGTTGGATTCTTACTTTTCTCAAGGGAATTAACTCAAGGTGAAATGCAAACAATATCGTTCAGGATTTAAACACACGTCACGGAGTTTATTTTCTACGATGACAGCCATTACACTAAGTACGCCTTCTTAACTTAGGATTTGTTTGCTAGACTAGTTTGTTTACTATTGTTCCGCGGAGAGGACATTTTCTTTTACATATCACAGTACCCAAGGTTTTATATATATATATATATATATATATATATATATATATTGGAGGAACACTTAACGTAACGGTTCGAGGACGAAGCTGTTTGTTTCTCTTCGCGTTAATGTCCAAGAGGAAAGACATGCCTCATTTTCTCTCCAGTTATGGGTAAATAGCAAGGCAAACTAGGTTCTTTAAGTTTGATTTGGTAAACAGATACGAGAATGGAAACTGAAGTCAAACCAGCTGTACTCAACTTAAAATCTGATCTTATGTTGCATCCTGGTCCTGGCTAAATTGTTGCGTAAATATAGACCTGCCCGTTTCTTGGAGAATGTGATAATCACCAAGAACACAATTTCATTGAATGGCATCTCACTGCCACCTAAGTAACCCCGAAAAAGCACATATTTATTGTGAAGTTTAATTTAGTTGGTTGTCAAATTACATCAAGGCTGCGAGATATTCAAAATGGCTGAATACGTACCGGATAGACTTCCTGTCTTATCGTGTCCCTTTGTCATAATTGAGGAGAGCATTACTATTGAGTAGCAAGTGATTTTTCCAAATACCTAAGATTTGTGGCCTTGTACCTGACTGTATTTATAAAACTAGAAAAACGAATTCGAATTTTTGTTTGAATTTTTGTGCAGGTGAGTCCCATACAAAGGTAAGATGTAGGTGCCAAATCTAAAAATTGACGAAACGGAGGACTGAGCTGTCAAATGGTTGGTTGGTTGGGTTTTATGGCATATCAATTTTTGTAGGTTATTTAATGCCAAATCTTGTTTATACATATATTAAACCTATGATTTGCCAACGAATACTCTGTAGATAAGCTCTAGCTTGTTTAAAAGCTTATCTATTTGCACACAATTTTTTTCGAGTATTGCTCTATAACATCAGCCTTTTGTTTGCCCACAACGGAATGCTTATACAAATGATTTGTTTGTAGGTTTGGTTTAGTTCAATTTGGTTTTATGTCATATCAACCATTGTAGGTTATTTAATGTCAAATCATGTTTATAAATATACGTTAAATGCATATGATTTGTAAACATTTTACTGATAACATTTTTTAAATCATGCATGAGCTTGTTTTTTTCCCACAGTTAAATGGTTTCAAGTATTTTTATCTAACATGAATCATTCTATTTTCTATTCATCATTTGTTTGCAGACATTTAATTGGTTTCAAGTATTGCTATGTAACAGTAACCATTTAACATTAGTCATTTGTTTGCACACATTTAAATAGATATGATATGTAAGAGATTAGTTTGTTGGTAATCTCATTTTTACTTTTTAAGTGGATGAATGGTTTCAAGTATTGTAGTAAAGTTGGCGACCGTAGTCAAGGGCGACCAGAAGGCTCCCTTTTCATTAGCTACTACACCTAGGTGTAGGAGAGGGCACAACTCCTTTTCCTGATACGTACCTTATATTGCTGAGTGTTAAACAAGGAGGTATCAAGTACCATTTTTAAAGTGTTTGAACCCCTGTCTCCCGGACCATTGACGAACACTCTACCACTAGGCCAATGAGCTGGTCTTATTAATTATATCTTCAAAACTGAGGTTGGCAACAACTAGATCAGTATGACTATCCATACTTTCTATACAATAGGATCTTTGTAGGTATTTTTTTTATCCCTGAGTATTACACTGTTTATTCATTCTTATTGGTGACTGTTCTTGATGTTCAGGGGACAGTATCAAATGGGGACAGTTTACATGGGCTTTTGGTCTTTCATTATTTTCCAGCTTGGCCAATGGTAGCTTGTGGTTTTTGTTTAAGTTTTTCCGGCTTTTTAGGAAATAAGATTTTTTTGTGTGTCTTTGACGGTTTTTGTTGGATGGATTAGAGACTTACGTAAGAGCTTTGTTGGAGATTTTCCACTTCGTTCGAGTTTGTGGTAGATTCTGTGTGTTTTTCCTTGGACTAGCTCATTGGATTTATATTTGTGACTTCTTGTTTAGTTTGTGCTTGCTGAAATTCGGCCAAGTGGAACTTTCCATATGCTCCCGAAACTTTAGCCAATCATTCAGTTCCAACTGGATAAATTTTTCTATCATCTAGCAAGATGTCTGCAAGATGGTTCCCAAGAAGTCTGACGTTAGAACAGAAATTAAAAAGAAATATTTCCAAGACACTAAACCTAAGTATTTCCATAAGATTCGTAACTCATGATGAACTGGGTTCAACACCTCGAATATGAATTAAAACTTTAAAACAAACATTGGAAACACTGGTTTTTTATCACTCAATCGGCTGGGGCTGTTAAATACACTGACTGCACCTAAGCAGAAGGGCAAGACTCCCACAACGAGTGTCCTGAATATAACACTAAACAATTTGATGGTAAGGTTCAAGTAATGCTGGAGCTTTTAGGGAATACGGAGCACCCCTTCATTGCCATCGCTCCGAGGTCCACTCTGGCGCAGAGTGGTAGCACCTGATATCCATAGGTTAAATAGAACTAATCTGTGTACTTATATTAAACTAAATTACTTGAAATCGCACTGTTTTGGAATTTAAACTGCGTTCTTATGCCAAACAAAATTGCTTGAAATAGAACTGTTTTGACATGTAAACTGCGTACTTATGCAAAACTGAACTGCGTACTTATGCAAAACTGAACTGTTTTTGACATTAAAACTGTACTATGCTAAATTGGATTATTCGAAAGAGCTTTTGACATTTAACTGTGTGTAGACAAAAACTACACTGATACTAAACTGAATGGTTTGAATTAGAACTTTTTGACTGAACTGAATAGCTTGAAATAGAAATGATTTTGACAAACTGTGTACTCATTCTAAACTGAATTGTTTGAAATAGAACTGATTATTTGTATAAAATGGATTTGGCATTAAATAATCTACAAAGGTTGATATATCATAAAATCCCACCAACCAACTGGGAACGTCCGTTTGGAAGGTAATGGTTTCTATTTTCTAATTCACAAATTGTGATCAAGATAGACTATCAGGGAAAAAAAGTATTAATGGACAATCCTATGCACCAGAAAAAGGCCAAGAAAAGAATTAATCACTTCAAAACGCAGAGGGAAGCTAAGGAGAGTCTTGTTCTTGCTGTAGGATAACCCACCCGTTCATACTGACCAGTTGGCAGTCGCTGAAGCAGCCAATCACGGCTGCGAATTGCTACTCCTCATCCTTCTTACTCTCCAGATTTAACTCATCTGACTTTTTCTTAAACTCCAAACCCATTTGTGTGGTTGCCATTGAGAAAACAATGATGAACTCAAATGTGCTGTTGAGGAGTTTTAATAGGATTAGGATTTCGCTTTTTTTCTGCGAGGGGATTGCAATACTTGAGCATAGTTATATAAACTGCATTGAAGTTTAAGGGGATAATATTGGAAAATAGTAAAAAACTGACATGTTTCTTCGACTCTTTCTGGGTAAGATTTAGAATTTTTAAAACAACCCTTTATATATATATATATATATATATATCTCAGAGTTGTTTTAAAGATTCTAATTATATAAGTAATTATTGGAAATACCCTTTTCTATTGTTATTTTAATCAAACATCCATCGTTGTTCAAGCAACATTTTTCACCATCTTAAAGTCCTGATGAAGGTTTAAAACCGAAACGTTTTAACGTTGACTTTCCATCATAATAAATCGATCACTTTCAGATAACTGTTTTTCTATTTTATATATATATATATAGTGTTCGCCAATGGCCCTGGAGACCGGGGTTCACTCCCAAGTTGAGTCACACCAAAGACTTCCAAAAATATTGGTACTTGATGCCTGTTTGCTTAACACTCAGCATGACAAGGTAAGAATCAAGGGTAAATTGGAGCAATCCAGGAAAAGGAGTAGCGCCCTCCCTTGCACTTCAGTGTAATAGCAAATGAAAAACAAGCTTTCAGGCCGACCTTGACTACGATCGCCATCTTTACTTCAACTTAACAAGCCGCCGCAGGCATTGGCCTCCATGTCAATGCACACAAAACTGAATACATGTGCTTTAATCAAACAGGCGACATTTCCACACAAGACTCTGAAACTGGTAGACAAATTCACCTACCTAGGAAGCAGTGTCTCATCAACCGAAAAAGACATCGACACGCGACTAACGAAGGTATGGACAGCTAACGATAAGTGATCGATCATATGGAAGTCAGACCTGACCAATAAAATGAAACGCAGTTTCTTCCAAGCCGCGGTCGTGTCGATACTGCTATATGGATGCACTACTTGGATGCTAACAAAACGCCTGGAGAAGAAGCTAGACGGCAATTACACAAGAATGCTGCTAGCAATATTGAACAAGTCCTGGGGGCAACACCCCACAAAGTACCAACCATACGGCCACCTACCTCCCATCACGAAAACTACCCAAGTTAGACGAACCAGACATGCAGGACACTGCTGGAGAAGCAGGGACGAGCTCATAAGTGATGTACTCCTATGGACCCCCACATATGGTCGAGCAAAAGCAGGATGACCAGCTCGAACATACATACAGCAGCTATGTGAGGAGACGGGATGTAGCCCTGAAGACCAGCCAGAGGTGATGAACGATAGGGAGAAGTGGCCAGAGAGGGTCAGGGATATCTGTGCTAGCGGTACGACATGATGATGATGATGATATATATTTATGGTCTATTTGAATGTCACAATATTTGAGACACTTGGGAACATTCACTAATCACATTGTTTGTTCGTAAGAAAGAGAACTGAAAATTTTAGGTTCAAAAGGTCCAATTTCAAATTTGTAAGGTTCGTTTTCAA
>CAUZXS010004527.1:0-32500 GCA_963585895.1 Sepioteuthis lessoniana | reverse complement strand
CAAAGTGATATTTTGAGTTTAGTTGTCTGTTGCTAATGCCATTTGGTGTCTGTGTTTGGAAACGATTTACTATTTTATCTTCGTGTATTTTTATCGTTGCAGTTTTATGCTCCAATACATTTTTTTCGATGATTTCTTCGATGGTGAACTTTGCATCTGTTAACATCGTGACTGTTAGAGTGGAAATGGGGCTGTGAAAGTATTAGCTTATTGTAATCCATTAATCATTGATTGTACGTTCATATTGACATTTTTGTGTAGTTGTTTCTAAAAGAGTTTTTTTTTTTATAACTGTCCGATCGAATAATTTTAAAACAGATCTGTTTGACCCATAGATGAAAGCACCTCTGGTGGTGTAATGGTTAGCAAGCTAGACTAGCAAACTTACACGAGTGAGTTCGAGTCTTATTGGGTGCCCCATTCATTCGGCCTTGTGACACATCGAAGCAAAGCTTCGTAAATTACTTCTGCCACTCCGGGTCAGAGTGGAACTGAGAATAATGTTGATGAAGGGATAATCTACACTCATTAGATCCTAAGAACTAGAGTATCACCATCAGATGTCATACCCAGGACTAAATCTATAGATTTAATTTTTTCCGCAGTTCTTAAGTCTTAAGTAAAATAGCTAATGAGAGAGAGAGAGAGAGAGAGAGAGAGAGAGAGAGAGAGAGATTGGTTTCGTTTACTTTGTTTAATGACATATCAACCTTTGTGGGTTATTTAATACCGAAGTGACCCTTATAGAAGTACAGCAACAGCGCTATGTAAACCGAAGCTAAATTCGAAAATTAACGAGAGAGGGCAGAGAGAGAGAGAGAGAGAGAGAGAGAGAGAAATGGTTGGTTGGTTGGTTTTCATGGCACATCAACCCTTAGAGGATATTCAATGCCAAATCCTGTTTTATGTGTGTGTGTGTGTGTGTGTGTGTGTGAGAGAGAGAGAGAGAGAGAGAGAATGTGATCTGTAAATGAATAGCCCATAGGTAACATTCTAAACAAGGGCTCAATTGTTTGTACACATTAAAACAGCTACAAGTACTTCGACTTAACATCAATGATTTTACTTCTTCACATTTAAACGGTTTCAAGTATTTCTATTCAAAACTAATAATTGAATTTAATATCAGTGAGCACTCAGTTAAATGATTAAACAGATCTATTTGACCCATAGATGGGACCCGAACAGCTACTACCACTCCTTGTCAAAGTGGACCTGGGAGTAATGACAGTGAAGGGGTTCTCCACATTATGCAAAGCTCCTGAACTGGAGCCTCACCATTAGATGCAGTTTAATGTCTTACCCTCTGCAGATATGCAGTCGGTGTATTCTACAGCCCGAGACGACAGAGCAGAGATATATAGATTAAAAAAAGAACATTTTTTAAAATGACGTATACGTCCCACCGGCAGAGCGGACATCGTAATGGTCATTAGAGCGGAAAGCAGAAGCGGCAAGCTTGGTTAAAATTCCAGGTATAGACTTTGCTGAGAGAGAAGAGGAAATCTTCCCCACCTAGCGCTGGGGACCTCTTATAAAAGTTATTTTTAGTTGCTTTTTGGATAAATTAGACGGTTCTAATCAAACTAAAACGTTCCTGGTAGTCCAGGGAACGGAAGCAGTCCTCCACCTCACGAGTAAATACTATTAAGTACTTCTTGAGGTGAAAGGAATTTAAGTTTCATGAAGACTGGCTCATTGTCTTATGGATACATAATCTAACATTTGTTGACATATGGTCGGTAAATAGAATTCACTTTCTAGGTATGGCTGTTTGTTTTGTTTCTTATTAATCCACATCTCTCTGTTATTTATCGTTGCGTCCCACCAACGCACGATTATGGCACAAGGCCGTTTTTTAAGGTGGCCCGGTCGCAGGGTCGAAGCCCACACGCGTCCAACAAGGCCAAAAATACCTTCGGCCCCGTCGGCATTCCCCTTTTTGGGGCGCCTCAGGCGCCAGGCAATAACCCCCCCGAAGGGAGTATAAGCCTGGGGGGATCACCCCCTGACTGACTTTTGACACAGACCAGATAGAGAAACAAATCGTCTAGTTGTTTGTCTTTAATTGGAATCATTTTGAGATGAGGCTTCTTAATCTGAGAATTAATTTTTATTTATTGCGGACCTTTTGTCCTCATCTTGGTAGTTTATGTGTTGTTTCTTCTTTTCACTTCGTTTCGGCCAAATCACCCGAAGAAGGCCAGAAGTGAAATTTGGCCGAAACGTAGTGAAAAGAAGAAACAACACAAAAACTACCAAGATGAGGACAAAAGGTCCGCAATAAATAAAAATTAATTCTCAGATTAAGAAGCATCATCTCAAAATGATTCCAATTAAAGACAAGTACAAAAATTCGGTACGGACCCGACTCTGGAAGACCAGATAAGGATTTATAAGACCAAAAAATCCATCCTTGATCACCCTCTACGGTTCCAGGTGAACATTGTCAGAAGATAACGGTTTCAAATCCTACCCAAGCCGGCCAGAGGTTTACTTGGTCAAAAACGTGGTGCGATAGACAACAACTATGGAAGGCAGTAATTACTGGAGATACGGTTACAAGACTCAGCATTCCTATCCGAGGTCGCAGTAAATCTCCTGAAGAAGGCCAGAGGTGAAATTTGGCCGAAACATAGTGAAAAGAAGAAACAACACATAAACTACCAAGATGAGGACAAAAGGTCCGCAATAGATAAAAATTAATTCTCAAATCGTCTAGTCACTAGTATGCCACGTAAGCTTAAAGAGAAAAGAATGGGTTAGCGAGTACTTACATCACTAACTCTCATAAAAAGTTGTTTTTTTGGGGGGGGGGTGTCTAGAAAAATTAAAATGTAGTTTCACAGGGTCGAAACAAAAAATAAAATAAAATAAAATAAAATAAAAAATCAACAACGAAATGACACTCCTAAGTTTAATATCTAAACATTTTTCGAGAAGTTAGTTTTATCATCACACGTTCTCTCTATCATATGAAGCGAAAATGTGTCATTATATTCTCAATATGTTTTACCATATCTCTGAGATAAAACCTCCTTTTCTTATTACACTTGAACCACTGTTTTTCTTTTAGTTATGTACAATGAACATTTCAGATAAGAAAATTGAGATAATAATTACGTCAATTTCCGGAGTCATTGAGTCACCCTAATACTTACATATGTATTTTTCAACATAATCTCCTTTGTAAGTGCACTTAACATTTCTCTAATCAATCACTTTGATTGAACATTTGACAGTGAAAATTTCAAATGAATCCAGCTAAAAACTTAATGCATTTTCGTGTGTGTACGTGCATATATTAGAAAAATAAACAAATAAAAACATTTTTTCTTAAATCAAAAACGTACACAAATACTGCCCAGTAGATCAGGATTAAACTTATCCTTATGGGAAGTACACATTTGATCTGACAATCATTGGAACGGACAATGGAAGAGGCAAAACAAAAAATATGAGAACGGCATGAACTTATCAGTATATGTCGAGGTATCCATAAATCTATGCTGGTCGTATCATGTAACCAAAACCATTCTGCTTCATGTCAGTTGAAGAGAAAGTCACCACCACCAATTGCACAGTCTAATACCATGGAAGATTCAACATGTAATTCATTAGTCTACGTCATGATTGATTTTAACGGCGTGTCAACCTGTCTGGGGTTACTTTATGCCAAGACGTTTGAGGATTACATGCATTGTATGTTTGTAATCTCTTTCACTACCTTTTTTTTTCCAAACAGATCAATTGATGTAACCTTAACAGGCAATATCATACTGAGAGTGGACCTAGGAGTAATAGCAATAAAGAGTACTGTTCACTCCCCAGTGATCAATAACCTGAGCCTTACCACCAAATGGAGGGTAGTTTAATACCCGGGATACCTCGGTGTGTTGTGTTTTACTTCTCTACAATCAGCGTGTTCTAAACATCTACAGGGCGTATATGAGGTTGGATATTTTAAAATCAAATATCAATTTAACAATAATAAAAAATAAACTTTAAAAGTGCTGTATGAAACATCACGAATAGTCAGAAAACGAGAATCGTGTGTTGACTATTTTTTCATTCGTTTATTCTACAGTCAATTCTTCCCAGAAATAATGAAAATGTTCACATGAGAATCAATTATCAGCTTTTGTTTCATTTGTGGAATGGATTTCAGAAAAGTTGAATCCTGGGTTGTTGGTGGCGTCGGGTGTTTGCTAAATTGTATTGTAGGTTAAAAATAAAACTTGTGAACTTAAATAGGAGAAATCTTAAAAGTAAATAATAAATAAATAAAAAGAAACATCTGTCACCAACATTGACACAATTAAACAAAAAAAAATGTACAGACAGGTTTACATGACCTGTTAAAAGAGGTAAGAAAAATAAATAAAATAAAAAAATGTTTTTTTTATTTAGATGGTAAAAGAAATAATGAAATTTTCTCATTCTTGTTTATCTTAGTGAAAGTTATTTTTTTTTAAATGTACAGAATTCTTGATATAATGAAGATAACTATAAAAGACTTTACAGAATTCGACATTTCTTCATAAATGGAAATATCTATAACGTCTTCGACTGCTTTTAATTACTTCTAGTGTGAGGGAGATTCAAAAGTTTCGCTGTATTTTGATACATACTAGTTTCTGGCATGTATTTCACTTGACTAAAGTAGCCTAAGCTGTTGTTGCTGGGCTGGTTGGTTGGTTGGTTATTTTTTCAATGGTATATCAAACTTTGAGGGTTATTCAATGCAAATCATATATATGTATGTGTGTGAGTTTAGTGCCCCTTCATTATCATTACTCCTAGGTATGCTCCATCCCGGAATGGTTGTATGTTTGTGTTTTATGGCATAGCAACCTTTGTAGGTTATTTAATGCCAAATCCATTTTTATACAAATAAATAGTTCTATTTCAAACATTCATTTCAAGCTATTCAGTTTATTCAAACAGTTTTATTTCAAACAATTCAGATCAGTATAGTGTTTTGTTTACACATAGTTGAATGTCAAAACGGTTCTATTTCAAACAAATCAGTTAAGCGTAAATACAGTTTCAAAGTCAAAAACAGTTCTATGTCAAACAATTCAGTTTAGCATAAGTGTACAGTTTAATTCTATTTGAGCCTTAGATGCTACCACTCCGGGCCAGAGTGGACCTGGGAGTGATGAAGAAGTATGGAATGATGGATTCATTCTTAGTGATTTTCCTTGAAGAGAAAGACTTCCGAGTGCGATGTCAAGAAGACCTTTCCACTTGTGATGACAGTTAAAGTAAAGCAATACAGGGATTTGGTTAGACTCTTGGAACTAGTTGCATAGTAGGAAATTATTCTTCGAGAGGGCCCCCGTGGTGTAACGGTTATCGTATGAGGGAATGGACTAGGTGAGCCATGTTCAAATCTGACTATTTTCCCTCCAGCTTCGGATGAATTCGTAAAACTGGATTCTTTGACATTGATTTGGCAACCAGTCTAGAAGGAAAAAAGGATTTCTTACAAAAGGGGTTTTTTGACAACTCTTACTTTTTTTTTTTTAAGAGTACATTTTTAGTTTTGTTTCTTTGTTTAATAGCGTGGGTTACTTAAAACCAAAGACATCCTTGTAGAAGACTAGCAGGGATAATATTTGACCTATATTTGAGAGGATAAGAGAGTTCTTACATTTCCCAAAAGTATTAGTTCAAAAGTGAACGTAATTGCATGTAATTTACGAAGCTCTTTGCTTCGATGTGGGACAAGGCCAAATGAATGGGGCGCCCAATGAGACTCGAACTCACTTGTGTAGGTTTGCTAGTCTAGCTTGCTAACGTAATTGCATGACAGATCGAATTCCCTGATTTCGAGGCCGCTGTCCAGCATTGTAGCCATTATGCCTCGGAAACACACCCGGGGCATTTTTAAAGATTTCTGTAAGTTTTTAGTTGTTTTTATATATATATATATATATATATATATATATAAGTAAAATCATATTCTTATTATTTTATTTTATCTTGTGTGGTTTTGGAATAATTTTTCGGATACAATTTATCATTAAATCAACATCCCAGGGTTTTAAACTGCGTTTTCTGCTATGATATATTGGCATTTTGAGAAACAAAAACGAAAATGAAAAAATATACTTCCTAGCAACTGTCAATTGAATAGAGGTTCCTCTTTATTGTCACACTCCTAGATTAAGTTTTATACTTACTGCTAATATTACAAAAAACGTCATGTTCAATAACTTTAGGAACATCAGTCGATTTTTAAAAATAAGATGACATAAGTCCTGAAAAAAACCCAAAAAAACCCAGAATTTTTTAAGGGGTAATTTCATTGTAATATTATTGACCGTAATTAATCGTATATAACACTCATTCTTATGTAATAAGCACCCCGAACACTCGACTACAAAATTCTAGAAAAGAATTTCATGTTTATAATACGCATAGATTTTTTTTTTGAACGTGTACATGCTAAATTTAAACAAACTTCAACTTTAAATCCGGTTTGTATTGACTAAAAATAATTTTTGTAGTCTATATGTCGAAACAGAAAATTTACTCTGCTTTTAAAGCAAAGGCAAGGATACGTTTACGCCGAAATGTTACAAAATTAGGACGAAAGTAAATTCACAATAAAAGATACAAATTATAAGCAAATACGTTTTCCAGTGACTAATACATTGTTGCAGTATAAAATTGAAAAGCTTGTTACACATGAATTAGTTTGAAGCCGACATGTAACTTACATTCAGTCATGCTATCCTGAATAAAGCGATGCACGTGGCCGAAAACAAAAACTAAACTCATACGTGGTGCCTTCAATAAGGTTCCAGACTTTTTTTTGTACAGGCATTTAAAATTAGCGTAGACTCTTGAAAATTCACTATGTTATTGCTATACATCTTATGAGATGACTGACCAATGTTTATGATTTCAGCTTCAAATGAACAGCTACAGCAATAATTGGAATACACCCTACTAAAACCTGATTGTCACAGCTGGTGAATTTCAAAAATGCAATCTGACATGTTGAAGAATGATATGCAATAAAATTGTGTTTTAAAGTTGAAAAAAATGTCACAGAAACGTATGGAATGCTTCAGACTGCTTTTTGACCATGTTGCATGAATTGAGCATCAGTTTTTGAGTGGCATAAGAGATTCAAGGAAGGCAGGGATGATGAGAGGTGTGGGAAGAGTAAGGAAGTTAATACATCTGAGTTGATTGGCCAAAGAGTTAGGGTTAGAGTTACGATGTTGAGGTTTTAAGGGAGTTCGGGAAGAGATTCCGTCGGAAGAGGCTAGCACTCTTCAAATTGGGTCAGTGGCATTTCCACCAGGACAATACACCAGTCCACAACCCCATCCTTGTCACAGACAATTTGACCAAGATGGGCATCAAGACAGTTCCTCAGCCTCCCTACAGTCCAGACCTTGCTCCCTGTGACTTTTGGTCATTCGCTAAGCTGATAGGCTGTTATGAGACAATTGAGGAGATGAAAGAGGCTGTGACGAAGGTAATTGACACGCTCACACTAGAGGACTTCCATGGGGCCTTCCTGATGTTCTTGGCACGGTACAACAAGTGCATTGCAGCCGGAGGAGATTACTTCGAAGGAGACAAGAGTTCCATGTGTGTACTATCAATAAAAGTGTCCATACGAAAAAAGTCTGGAAACTTATTTAATGATCCTCGTAGTTTTCGTTTAGAACTCACATCGCTGACTTGGGTTGAAAAATCCGGAAATGTTGCTTTTTATACAGAAATAATTACGGTATGTAATTTTGAGAATGATTGGAAAATGTTTGGAGATTACATGAAATATTTGAATCTAATGAATTAAAGTGCAAATTTGTTTTTGAAAAGGTTGGGACTATAAAACAATGTTTATGTGAAGAACTAGCCCGAAAGAACATAAAGTTGGTGACCTTAGTCGAGGGCTACCAGAAGGCTCCCTTTTCAATAGCTACTACACGGAAGTATAGGGAAGGGCGCTACTCCATTCCCTGGATTGCTCTACTTTACCCTTGATCCTCACCTTATAGTGCCGAGTGCTAAGCAAGGCGGCATCAAGTATTAGGTTTTGAGTCTTTGGTATGACTCGACCAGGGATTGAACATCGGTCTCCCGGATCATTGGTGAACACTACTTATTAAGCCAATGGCCCGGTAAGAACATACTCTATATTTATCTTTTCATATTTAGTCTATAAATATTTTAAAATTATTCAAATAAATACAAGAAATTATCGAATTTCAAAAACTTAATTCCTACTTATTCATGAATAAACTTATAAGAAAAGTTTTTAATCAATTCATAAAAAGTTATGTGGAAATGATTTTTTGAGAATTAACTACCTATCTATTTAATTTAAGAATGCTGCGAGCAACATTGAACAGGTCCTGGAGGCAACACCACATATAGCAGCAGCTGTAGGGCCACCTACCACCCACCACCAAAACTATTCAAATGAGACGAACCAGACATGCAGGACACTGCTGGAGAAGTAGGGACGAGCTCATAAGTGATGTACTGCTGTGGACCCCTTCGCATGGCCGAGCAAAAGCAGGGCGACCAGCTCGAAACTACATACAGCAGCTCTGTGAGGATACGGGGTGTAGCCCTGAGGACCTGCTGGAAGCGAAGAACGATAGGGAGAAGTGGCGAGAGAGGGTCAGGGATATCCGTGCTGATGGCACGACATGGTGATGATTTAATTTAATGAAATTTCAATAAAATATCATATGGACACTCAATATTTACATTTCTGTAGACATGTACCCAACCCCTCCACCACTGACAAGATCAATTGATTAATCGCAATACAATTTTTCAGAGTTTTCCCAGATTAGTTGCTGGATCTAAGTTAAAAAAAAAAAAAGAAAAACAAAAAGAAAAAAAAAAGCTTATCTGCCCTACTATTTATTCATAACTAGAGTGTGAAAAGATAGATTTATGCCTTAAGAGCTTTTGCATGAAGTGAAACACAAGCAGCCTTGTCCAGGATTTGAACTCGGATCACCAATGACATTTCAAACGACGATACCCGTAACGCTAAATGCGTTTATCTTTTCTGCAATTCACCGTTCAATGAAAAAAAAAACATCACCCCCTCCCAAAAAAAAACAAAACAAAAAGAAAACAACTAAAAGAAAACAACCAAAAAAACATGTAGAATGGATTTACATTTATTTAAGAGCCAAATAATTACTATTTATCAATTTATGTGTAAAATTATTGAAAAAGTGTCATTATATATATATATATATATATATATATATATAGAGAGAGAGAGAGAGAGATAGATAGATAGATAGATAGAGAGAGAGAGAGATAAAAAGGGATTTTGCGGAAATAATCTTTTGGAAAATTGGAAACTTATTTTTATTTAATTTCATAAAATTTCAATGAAATATAACACGAATACAAAATATCATCATTTCTGAAAATCCTCATCCAATCCCAAAATGTGTAGAATGAATTATTAAATTTTTTTTGTTATAAAAAATGACAATTATTTATAAATAAAACACTTATCAATGTATGAGAAAAGTTATTTTTGTGGTTGGTTGGTGTTTCATGGCATATCGACCTCTGTCGTCGAAAAGCTATAAAACTGATGCCAAATCCGATATGTGTGTATGTGTGTGTGTGTGTGTGTGCGTAATTTGTAAGCAAATAGGTTGTAGTAATTTTCTTTTTAAACCAGTTGTTTTAGCTCGTCTGTTTGCTCATAGTTAAATGGTTTCAAGTATACCAACAAAAAAAAAAAAAAAAAATGATTCTACTTAATATTTATCATTTGCTTCCACACAGTTAATTGGCTTTAAGTATAAATAATTTGCATAAAAATAATTTGTTTCAAATAATCATCAGTAATAATCCTTAGCAAATAAGTGAACAATTTTATTTGATTTATAGATGAGACCCTAACAGGTACTACCAATACGATTCAAAGTGGACCTGGGAGTAATTGCAATGAAAAGGCACACGACATTGCCCCCCCCCAATCCAGGACTGCTATCTCACCAGCAGATGGTTTAGTGCCATACCCAGGAGCTGTAGTCAGCGTATTCTACAGCCTCAGCCGACAGGGTAAGATATTTTGTGGAGGATCTCATAGTGAAACGGTTATCGTTTATGACGTGGAATTTGTTGTTCTTTGCATTTTCCACAGTGCTAATTACCTAGGGAAAGGTATGAATCAATCTATTTTCTTTCCAGCTATTGGTAAATAGTAGGGTAGACTAAGCACATCAACCTTGATATGGCAACCAGTCTAGATGAAGGAAAACTTTGAAATCAAACTAGTTGTAATTATTGACAGAAATGGCCTCCGACTGGTTATTTCTGCCCAACCATATTATAGGATCAGTGATGATGACTGGAAATGATATTTTGGTAAATTATTAAGTATGCATTTTGGCACTTATTTATTGAGCTGGATCGCTCTGACTTTTGAACATGGCAACACAGCTCTACGGAATAATCATCATCATCATCATGTCGTGCCGCTAGCACGGATATCCCTGACCCTCTCTCGCCACTTCTCCCTATCATTCATCGCTTCTGGCAAGTCTTCAGGGCTACATCCCGTATCCTCACATAGCTGCTGTATGTATGTTCGAGCTAGTCGTCCTGCTTTTGCTTGGCCTTATGCGGGGGTCCATAGGAGTACATCACTGATGAGTTCGTCCTTGCTTCTCCAGCAGTGTCCTGCGTGTCTGGTTTGTCTAACTTGTATAGTTTTCGTGATGGGAGGCAGGTGGCCGTATAGTTGGTGCCTTGTGGGGTGTTGCCGCCAGGACTTGTTCAATATTGCTCGCAACATTCTTAATACAAAGAGCTAAAGAAACTCACCCGAGATACCTTTCAAAACAAATCATTGTTCAATGGGATAATTTGTACTTTGAGCTAATCGAGAAGACGCTTTTCCCTTAATAGACTCTAAAAATCTCTTAACTCGGCAGTTAAAAGGCAAATTAATTAGTTTCGGTTCGAGAGTTATCGGAGATTTAGAGGATTAAAATCAAATAATATGAAGTATGTTCACATTACCATTCGTCAACAGGCAGCTATGTTCTTTAATTAGATGATAATACATAGTACCATACCTGAAGAAGAAGAAAAAAAGACACTATCAGAAAAATGTTAGGGAACAGTTGATTTATTTATACAAAATACTGCCAAAATGTTTTGGAAAGTAAGGCAGGGAATTATTTGTTCGAATAAATGAATAAATTGATAGGAAATAGCTGCGTATTTCATTGAGGAATTTATTTCAACAGATGCTTAAAATAATCGGTGAGACATGGAAAACGATGGGTAAATTAAGATTTATTAACTCATCAAACTGTTCAAATTAGCCGAAAATTTAGACAAAATATATATATATGCAAACATAAATATATACACTTATGTAAAAATGAAATATATGAATTAAATTATGAATATAAGCAGATATATAGCCTTGTAACAAATACATATATAGACACACAAATGAGTGTATATATATATATATATATCTTTTCTTTAAAGAAAAAAACAAAGACCGGTTATTTTAGGATTATAAATTTATTTCCATCCTGTTTTTCGTTTCTGGTGTGAACCAAAAACACGAAGAAAAATATAACGGGACTTCTTCAGATCCAATGGATAAATAAAACAGAATAGACACGTGGGTGGGGAGAGGAAGAGATTTTGTTTTTTTTTCTTTAAAGAAATATTGCTCTGTAAAAAATTACATTGAGCTCTCCACCAGGAAAATTTAAATGTTCAGCTCCTGAATGATTTTCTTGTCCTGAAGGAATTACTCCTAACTCTGTTGTAACTGGACCGAATAATATATAAGAGAGAGAGAGAGAGATAAATAATTGTATACACGAACAGACACATAAATGAATACACATGAATAAATAAGTTATATATATATATATATATATATATATATATATATATATATAATACATGCGCGCGCACACTGACATATGTAAGTGTATTTAGATATTTGTGCGTATGCTTTTTTTCATATTTATTTATATAAATATATACGTGTATGTGATTATATATATATATATATATGACAATACGTACACACACACACACACACACACACACACACACACATATATATATATATATATACACACACATGACAATGCGTACACACACACACACATATATATATATATATATATATATATATACACACACACACACACACACACACGCGCTCAGATATATGTATCTACCCCTCCATAAGAGCAGGATGTCACAATAGGTCATTGTTTGAAGTGGCATTTGGCAGGTTTGACGTCAGAGTTTTCCTTTTCCGAGACCGGTTGCCATACCAAGCCTTGTCTGCCCAATTATTTACGCATAGATCGAGGAAAGATAGCTGAATGCATTCCTTTCCCAAAGGTATGAGGGCTATGTGAAATGCAAACAGCCACGTCGAGGATTTGAACACAGGTTACAGAGTTCATTTCCAATGACGATTACTCTTAAGTTACGAGCGCCTCCATACACACACTCGATGCTAATATTGTAGAGTTGGTAAAAAAAAAACAAAAAGAAACTCAAATCCGTAAGTGAGTTTGGTGTATAAATAAATAAGTTATGAAGAACTATGTAATATGTATGTATGTGAAATTCTCTCTACTTATTTTCGTTTACATAAATATTTCTATAATGTACATGTATATATACATATACAAGTGCCCCTTCCACCGCGTACATTGTGTGTGTGTGTGTGTGTGTGTGTGTGTGTTTGTGTGTGTTGGTTGGTTGTTTGGGTTTTATTGCGTATCAACCTTTGTAGATTATTTAATGCCAAATCTATTTTTATACAAATAATCAGGTCTTTTTCAAACAATTCAGTTGGGCATGAATACACAGTTTAATTGTTAAAAACAGTTCTATTTCAAGCTACTCAGTTTATTCAAACAGTTCTGATTCAACCGATTCAGTTAAGTATAAATATAGATTTTGTTCACACGGTTAAATATCAAAACAGTTCTATATAAAACAATTCACTTAAGCGTAAGTACAGTTTCAATGTCAAAAACAGTTCCACTTCAAACAATTCAGTTTAGCATAAATACGCAGTTTCAATATAAGTACACAATTGTCAAAAACATTTCTATTTAAAGCTATTCAGTTTAGCATAAGTATGCAGCTTAGTTCTATTTAACCAATAGATAGGGCCCTATCAGGTGCTACCACTCCGGGCCAGAGTGGACCTGGAAGTAATGGCAATGAAACGGTGCTCCACATTTCCCAATACCCCAGCATCACTTGAACCTCATCATCTGATTGTTTAGTGTCATATCTAGGACACTCGTTGGGAGGGGTCTTATCCCTTTGCCGAGGTGCAGACAGTGTATTCCACAGCCCCAACCCACTGGGCAAGTGTATGTGCATGTTCAAAGACTGATCTTAAGCCTGCATGTTGACCTCAAGAAAGGGAAAATTTAATCACTGTGCGTTAGCAAATAAAGTGGCAGACCAGGAGTACACATTACACATAAGCAAAAATCCAAATGAAAACATAAGGAAAGTATGTGTCAGTGGTTAAAAGAAGTGAAAATGTTGACCAAAACTCGACACTGTGTGTGTGTGGAGAGAGAGAGAGAGAGAGAGAGCGAAATAGAAGTTATTTGTCAAACTCACAAACAGAAGAAAAGTAGTTGGGCATCCAATGAGGATCGAACTATCACTACGATCATTGATGTGTGATTGCCCTGTCGGCTTGGACTGTAGAATATACCGACTGCTTCTCCCCCAACAAGTGTCCTGGATTTGACATTAAACAATCTGATGGTGAGGTTCCAGTAATGCTGGAGCTTTGGAGAATGCAGAGTATCTCTTCAGTGCCATCGCTTTCAGGCGGTAGCACCCGATAGGGTCCAATCTGTGGGTCAAATAGAAGTAAACTGTGTACTCATGCTAAAGTGAATTGTTTGAAGTAGAACTGTTTTTGTTTGCTAAACTGAATTGTTTGAAATAGAACTGTTTATATGTTTAAAAATGGATTTATCATTAATAACCTTCAATGGTTGATATGCCATAAAACCAAACCAAAACATAAGTTAGACATTTTGACTATATGACTTGATATATATATATATAACGATAGGAAAGAGTGGAGAAAGAGGGTCAGGGATATCCGTGCTGCCAGCACGATATGATGATGATGATGATGATATATATATATATCCATCTGTGTATGTCAAGCTTAGTGTGATTACTTACTTTGTTTTTTTAATGGCATATCAAAATTCATGGATTATTTCATGCCATAAACATCGTGGTAAAAGATAATTTTTAACTTTTAGCTGGGGTTCATATCTTTCTCAAAAGTGAACGTAACAGCGCCATAGGAATCCCAACTTGGTTACTTCGAGGTCTAAATCGGGCACTTTACTCATTTAGCTACGGGGACTAGTCAAAAAATTGGTATGAATCATGATAAGTAGATTATTTAAAGTTTTTCTTTTTTAAGGCAGAATATTTTATGCTTACTTTGGTAAATTGTTGTAGATAGAAACCCTTTTAAGGTTATTTAAGGTCAAAATCTTTTCAAGCAATTATAGGGTCTCGTGTAACAAATAATTTAGAACATTTGTAAACAGTAGCTTCAAGTCAGTCTAGTCGGCTAGGACTGTAGAATACACAGATTGCAAAGGGAGTACTCCCCCAATCAATAAGTGCCTTGATTATAAGACTAAACCATCTGAGAGTGAAGCATTAGTTCTGGAGCTTTTAGGAATACGGAGTACCCCTTCATTGCCATTACTCCCATATTCACTCTGACTCGGAGTGATAGTTCTTGTTAGGGTCCTTACTGTGCGTTAATTAATTCTGATACTTGAAACCATTTTACTGTGTGAAAACAAATAATTAATATTAGATTGAATTATTAGATGTTGGTTTCTTTGTTTAATGGCATATCAACCTTTGTAGGTTATTCAATACCAAAGCCATTTTCCGAGAACAGTAGTGGTACTATTTAGCCCATAGCTGGGAGGATAAGGGGGCTCATACCTTTCCCAAGAGTATTTTCCCGAAAGTGAACGTAATAGCGCGACTCGAGTAAGAACTCGCGTACTACGATTCCACAGTCCAACTCTTTAACCATTACACCACGAGGACACAGAATTATTAGAATTAGATTTCAATACCATTTAACTGTAAGCAACTGTGAGGACTTGGCAATAAGTAGATATCAATAGCTAATGTGCTATTAAGTCAAATAAACTAACCATAGCTTCAAGTAAATTTTCATAATACCAATAATCTGTACACATTAATAGGTTTATGTATTTCTTATAGTATTATAAAAGGCCAAAGTCTCTCGTTTTTCAAGTAACTCGTAGTAATAATCCTTAGTAAACATTTATCGCTTCTAATAACTCCTCTTAAAACTAATTTGCACGCAATTATATCATTTCAAGTATTTCAATCTAATACTAACAATTTTAAAGTATATATTTGATCCATAGATCTCTAGAACTGGAGCCTTCCCCCGATCAAGGTGGTCTATAGTTTGGCTAACCTTTTTTCGTGAGTGGGTATGCCCACCTCTGCATGAGATTGTCAGTGCCACACAGACAGAGCGAGAGTGAGTACTGGAATAAGACATAGAAAAACGTCGTTTCGTGACAGTTTCTCCTCGATGCGCTCATCAGACCACTTTAGTTTATCTGCTTGGTCTGCTGATAATGTTAGCAATAAACTGTCCAAATTGGTGGATTGATTGATTTGTTTTACAGCGTATCAACCTTTCCCGGGCCATTTAACGCTGAAATTAATTTCAAACGATTCAGTTTAGTAAAAGTATAGTTTTCGTTTACAAACAGTTAATGTCAAAACAGTTCTACTTCAAGCAATTCAGTTCAACATAAGTACACAGTTTAATTATATTTCACCCAGGAATAAGACCCTATCAGGTGCTGTCATACCGGGACAGAGTGGACCTGGGAGCAATGACAATGAGGGGGTACTCTGCATTCCCCAAAGCTCCAATATTATAGAATCTCACTATCAGATTTTTTAGTGTCATAATAAGGACACTCATTGGCAGGGGGTCTTACCCCTTTGAAAAGATGCAGTCGGTGTATTCTACAGCGCCAGCCGACTGGGTCACAAGATACTCGTTGGAGGGGTATTATCCCACTGCAAAGATGCAGTCGGTGAATTCTATACCCCCCACCGTCGACTGGGCAAAGTCTGTAAGCAGAAATGACTGTATCTACATAATACAAACGTTCATATATCACGAACACCAACATGCGGATTCATTTTGATGGAAAAAAAAATACTATTGCAGATAAGCATGATAACTAAGAAATCATACCTCCACCCCAAATTCCATTTGATCCGCTGTATTCATCCCTCAAAAAGTAATGGCCCTTTTGAACTCTTAAATTTGATCCTTAAATATGTTCAAAATGAAGTATAATATTACATTAAATGCTCCCATAATACTTTAACATATTCTGAATGAATGTGTTTAAGTTAGACGAACCAGGCTCCAGTATAACAATCTTAGCACCTGCTTCCGACTTTCATTATATGAAGAAAAAACAAAAACGAAACAAAACAAAAACCCCTACAAAAACTTCAACAATTATTTATTATATAGAAAATCTCAACTGACAGAGTACGGAATGAATTGTTCAGAGCTAAACCGTTTGAAGAACCCAGTTAATTAGAGTGTTGAACTCTAAGAAAAATTCTTACAATCACACATGTTTTAGAACCAAATCTTGGGTTCGCAAATCGAAAATAAATATTTTCATATCTGAAATAAAATTATTGAAAATTTTTTTCTTTTTTTTTCATTTTCCTATTGTAAAAAAAAAAAAAAAGATCTTGGACAAGTCAAGTATTTTCTGAAAATATTATGAAAGGGCTCTGTCCTTTGTGTATGAAACACACGAGATTTGATTGTTGTGATTATAGTATTGAATTTCGATACAGAAGTATCTATTGTTCCATCTCAACCCCCAGGGTTAGTGAAGTGAGACAACACTTAGAATAAGGACGGTAAGTAACCTTAAAAGTTGAACTAGTTGTGTACGTCTGTCGTTAGTACCATATCTGCTTACACCCGACCAATCCTGCTTTTTTAATTCCGGTTTTAAAAACCAATGACCTGTTTTTTTTTTTTTTCCCTTGTAATTTTATTAGTTTTTGTTTATGATTTGGAAACAGGTTTCTGATGTTATTCCTTTCTTCGTTCAGGTTAAACATTGATGCGAATTTCTGATATTACCAAAATGTTTAACTACTTGTTAAGTAACAAGTGATAAAAATTCTTTTTAACTCAGCAATACAAATATTCAAGCAACATATTGGCTACCAGTCTTTCTCAATAATTATGTAGTGATCAGTTTTTGTATGTATTTACACCAAACCAGGATATGATACAAAGTCAATTTTTGAGAGTGGTATCATAGTAGGTTCGAATTCAGTTTTCCTTCTAGCTTCATTGCTTAACCAAGGATAAACAACCCAGTCTGTCCTATTATTTACCCATAGCTGAGTAGAGAGGAATTCGTATCTTTCGGAAAGGAAAAAACACGAAGAGAAAAACAAACAGCCTTGTTCATGATTTCATATTACACGTATCAGAGACAATAAAGTAAAAGTAAGTAAACTTTGCGACCTTAATCGAGGGTCACCCGAAGGCTCTCTTTACAATAGCTACTACACCTAGGTGTAGGGGAGGGCGCTACTCCTTTCCCTGGATTGTTGCATTTTACTCTTGATCCCTACCTTATTAAGCAAAGTGTTAAGCGAGGCAGCATCAAGTACAATTTTTTGAGTCTTAGGTATGACTTGACCTGGGATTGAACCCCGGTCTCCCGAACCATTGAGGCGCAAAATCGCGTCTCATTTTTGTCTCGGAGGGGTCTAATTATTCGTACCGTCTGTTTTACCCAAAAACTACGAGAGATAATAGTATTGTGAAAGCTTAAAAAACACCTATCCTTTATTTCGTCTCTCGACTTATCGGCGCAATGTTCATCGTTAAAGTTTATATAAAATAGTAATGTTAAAAGTACATTTTATTTTGATTTTAAATGAAGCATTGTAAATCAAACGCAGTTTCTTCCAGGCAGCGGCCGTGTCGATACTGCTATATGGATGCACTACTTGGACGCTAACGAAACGGTTGGAGAAGAAGCTAGACGGCAATTACACAAGAATGTTGCGAGCAATATTGAATAAGTCCTGGAGGCAACACCCCACAAGGCACCAACTATACGGTCACCTGCCTCCCATCACGAAAACTATCCAAGTTAGACGAATCAGACATGCAGGACACTGCTGGAGAAGCAAGGACGAGCTCATAAGTGATGTACTCCTATGGACCCCCGCATATGGCCAAGCAAAAGCAGGGTGACCAGCCCTGAAGACCTGCCGGAGGCGATGAACGATAGGGAGAAGTGGCGAGCGAAGGTCTGGGATATCAGAGGTAGCGGCACGACATGATAATGATTGTAAATCATTACATTTGACTTTTACCAATTATACGATTTGCTATTTGGTTGTAGTAAAGCTATGGCTTCTGCATTACAAAACTTCCTCGGGCAAAAATAGGACGTGAGATCGTGTCTCATCGAATGCTTACCTAGACAAAATCCATACATAAACAGTTTATTACGCTAATGGAATTTTTGTCACGTTTTTCATTTAAATGGACCAGTCATCTACAGTGAATGGATAAATAAAGAAAATTTAGAAGGAACAGGGTGATGTAGAAAAAGTATTAGATAAAAAGGTAAGGGTTATAAGAAGTGATATTTATTACGCTATGTAATAATATAAGAGTTAATGTGTATTGGACAGAAAATAATATTTAAGATGTGGTCTAAGGTAAAAAGAAAAAGGGAATTATGGGTTACAGATAAAATCTGGCCAATGCAAACCAAACGATCAAGTCTTGGTAAGTCAAACCTATATTAATCAAACAGGCGACATCACCACACTAGTTGGAACCCCTCTTAAACTAGTAGACAAATTCATCAACAAAGGAAGCAGCGTCTCATCAACCGAAAAGGACATCGACACGCGGCTAACGAAGGCATGGACAGCTATCGATCATATGGAAATCAAACCTGACCGATAAAATGAAACGCAGTTTCTTCCAGGCAGCGGTCGTGTCGATACTGCTGTATGGATGCACTACTTGGACGCTAACTAAACGGATAGAGAAGAAGCTAGACGGCAATTACACAAGAATGCTGCGAGCAATATTGAACAAGTCCGGGCGGCAACACCCCACAAGGCACCAACTATACGGCCACCTGCCTCTCATCATGAAAACTATCCAAGTTAGACGAACCAGACACGTTGGAGAAGCAGGGACGAGCTCATAAGTGATGTACTCCTATGGACCCCCACATAGGCCCGGGAAAAAGAAGGACGACCAGCTCGAACATACATCCAGCAGCTATGTGAGGGTACGGAATGTGGCCCTGAAGACCTACCAGAGGCGATGAACGATAGGGAGAAGTGGCGAGAGAGGGTCAGGGATAACTGTGCCTGCGGCACGACATGATGATGATGGAATAAAGAAAGAAAAAAGACACCTGATTCAAAAAAAAAAAAATAAAAAAATTAAGCTAAGGATAATACTGTGCATGCCTTTCCATATTTAGTGAAGATATTATGTCGATGAGATTATATAATAATATTCCAATTACTGAACGAATGAGGTTGTGAATGCAGCGAACCCTTCTCAAAGCGGGCAAGGGTGTGAGCGAAGTGACCAAGCCGCTTGCATGACCCAGTGCAGCGAATTAGCTATTGAAAAAATTGTTATTAATATGAATAATATAATAATAAACAATATTCCCAAACAGGACAGAAATGGGAAGAAAAACAACTGCATTGATATTTCAAGAGACAAACTAACAATATTGCACACACCAAAATCCGTCTAAGAAAATGAGACGCATCCTCTAATTTTCATCAGAAGACTAGATATCCTTTTGGCAGACCACAGAATGGAAATAAAAGAACATGACTGATAAGAAAAATGATCTTGCTTCCTAGTAGATTTTACCATTTCGACGGACCACAGTAAAAATAAAAGAGAGCGAAAAGTCAAAATATTTGGATCTTGCCAAATCAATAATGAGGTGCCAGTGATGCTGGAGCTTTGGGGGAATGTAGAACACACCTTCATTACCATCGCTCCCAGGTCCACTCTGGCCTGGAGTGGTAGCACCTGATAGGGCTCAACCTAGGGGTCAAATAGAACTAAACTGCATACTTATGCTAAACTGAATTGTTTGAAATAGAACTATTTTGACATTTAAACTGCGTACTTCTACTAAACTGAATTTTTTAAATATCAAAACAGTTCTGTGTGTAAACAAAAACTTACTCTTACTAAACTGAATTCGTTGAAATAGAACTGTTTGACTAAACTGAATAGCTTGAAATAGAAACGTTTTTAACAAACTGTACTCAAGCTAAACTGAATTGTTTGAACTAGAACTGATAATTTGTATAAAAATGGATTTGGCATTAAATAACCTACAAAGGTTGATATGCCATAAAATCCAAACAACCAACTCACCTAAAGCCTTGAAAAAGATTTGAAGAATTGGAAGTCAGAGGAATAATAAAGATCATTCAAACTACAGCATTATTAAGACTAGCAAGAATTCCCAGAAGAGTTCCACTAGATAACGCTGGAGGAAAAAAACAAACAAACTATCAAAGAGTAAAATAAACAAACTGTATCAACTATAGTACTGGGCCATTAGCATAATTGTTAGTGTTCGCCAATGGTACGAGAGACCGGGGTTCAATCAATGGCCGAGTCATACCAAAGACCCGAAAGAAAAGAAAAAAAAAGAAAGGAAGAAAGAAAGAAAGGTACTTGATGCCGCCTTGCTTAACACTCAGCATTATAAGGTACGGATGTATAGTAATGTGGAGCGATCTAAGGAATGGAATAGTGCCTTTCCCTACACCTCAGTGTAGTAGCTATTGAAAAGGGAGCCTTCGGGCCGCCATCGACTAAAGCTGTCAACTTTACCTACTTATTGGCTATAATCTTAGAAATTATCAACTGAGCGGATAACGGAAACTTATCTTCAGACTCTTGGTGTTGTTAACGTTTTGGCCGATCCAATCTCTATTCAAATAAATTCATGAGAGAGAGAATGTTTTTCTGCCTAAAAAAATGTCTATGCTTACTCTTCGTATATCGTGAAGTCAACATTGAAAATCATGGATTTTGGTCATCAACCCCGAGACCAATCATCTTGGATCATATATTCTTCATAATTTTTTTCGACTTCCGTTTCTCTTCAATTTCTTTTGCTGTTTTTTCTGTTTCTTTTACTTCCTCAATTTTACTTGTTCTTCGATACTTTCATCTTTCTAGTTATTACTTTTTTTAAACTCCTTTTTCAAATTCCCTACTTCAACCTTTCTTCTTTCTCTCCTTTTTTTTCTATTTCCCCCTCTCTAATTTCTCCTTCGACTTCCTCTTCAGTTTCCCTCCTTCCATTTCCCGTCTTTAAATTTTATTTTTCTTTAAATTCCCCCTCCCTTTTCTTCACATATTCAATTTTCTACATTCCCCCCTTTCTTTCTTTTTCATCAATTTTCCTTCAATTTTTCTCTTTCGCTTTTCTTTCGTCTTGACATTCATTTTCTTCACTTGATCTCCTTCGTCTTCAAATTCCACTTCATTTTCTCTCCTTCAAAATTTCCCCCTCACTTTTTTCTCTTTTGTTTCTCATTTTTTCCTTTGAGGAATTCAAGCTGGATGCTTCGGTAGAAGACACGTCGAATAACTCTTTATTCATGTGCAGGTGTACAAAACTAACCCGCTGAAGAATGCTGATATTTTTTCCCTCCATCACCTCCTTTGATTTTCTTATTCGCCTCATTTTCATTCAGATTTATGTGTGTTTTTGTTTTCTTTTTTTTCATTTGTTTGTTTCTTCTCTTCGCTTTCACCTTATTTTCATTTCGCAGGTGACAACTGTCGAGGTAGTGACTAGAATGGATATCGGTCGGCTGAATAACTATGAAATATATATGTGTGTGTGTAAATGAAAGTGTATATGTATATATATATATATATATATATATATATAGACACACATCAGCTCTGTACGGACACAAAGTGCCACCTGGAAGACCTGTCAGGAGCGATGGAGGTTGAAAGAGAGAGAGACTATATATATATATATTTCAATCCTAACAGAGATGTTGGAAAACATAAGTTTTGTATCATTTATATTAGAACAGTATTATAAGTTCAGTAGTGGCCATTGGCCAAATGAGGAGAGTGTTCAGAGGATCAGGGTTCAGTCCCTGGTCGAGTCCTGCCAAAGACTCAAAAACGGTACTTGATCCCGCCTTAACACTCAGCATAAGGTAAGGATCAAGGGTAAGTGGATCATTCCAGGGAATGGAGTAGTGCCCTATCCTACACCTCGGTGCAGTAGCTATTGAAAAAGGAGACTTCAGGTCACCCTCGACTAAGGTCGTCAACTTTACTTACTTTTAGTTGCCATGGTTAAAAAAAAACCTGCCTGACAATCGAGAGCGTGAAACTCAGAGTCATGAGTTTTATTTCTTATGTTCTAATAAATTGGTATTTGCTTTCATTACATTTTTACAATAATCATGTGTTGCACACTGTTGTCGTTTTAGTGTTGTTTTCTTTTAAACTTGGAAAACAAAACGCCATAATTTACCTTTAATATTCAGAGATGGGTGGATATGATAATAAAAAAAAATGGTTTTTCAGGTAACACGAGGCATGCTTAGCGTCACTTGAAGCGACCACCTGTTGTGTTACCATAACAGGAAAGCAGTTATTAAAGAACGAGAGCAAATATATGTAAATACATGTTAATAAATTACTTGATTTCTTTTTCTCTCGCTTCCTTCCCTTCTCTCTCTTTCTCTCATGCTTTACTCTATCCATACATTTGACTTCTCATTCACTCACTTTTATAATATTTGCTTTCTGTTTTTAAAAATTTTTGAATTATTATAAACCATCTTTTTATAGGTTTTAAGATCACTTTATCCTTCCGTTCATCCTTTATCTAAACCAGCCGCAAGCTATCTGGGGATGGAGAAATCGGTCATATTCCTTGTACTATAATGTTATATTCATCGTCAAGTCACGCTAACAGCGCAGATTTTACTGACTATCTATCGCTTGCAGCAGGTCTTCCGAATTACATCATGTGTCCGCACTGAGCTGGTCAGCTAATACTGGCACGTCCAAGTGAAGTTGGACATGATTTTAGAGCAATCCTGCATGTCTAGTTTGTTTTACTTGGATGTTTTTTGAGATGGGATGCAAGTGGCCGTACGGCTGTTTTTTCGTGAGGTGTTGCTTCCACGATTTTTTCAAGATAGTTCGAAGCATTCTTGTGTGGCTCCTATCAAGCTTTTTTCTCTGTATTTTTAAACATATTTCCGCACCTTTTCAAGGCAGATTACACAACTTATCTTTTTAATTTTCTCTCTTACTGTAATGTTCCGTACTTCAAATTTCTCATACCTTAGTCAGAATTTACTTTTTCCAATTTCCCTTTAATTCTTGGCATAGTTTTTTTTTGTTTTGTTTTTTTACTGTGCCCAAATTTGTGAAATTTATCACAGAACCCTATTAGTTTGAAAAATAACAAAAGAAACAACTTGTATTTTGTTTTAAGTATACTTAGCTTTTGATTCAGTTTCTTTGTTTAATGGTCATTCAACCTTCATGGGGTATCTCATACGAAAGTGATTCTTGTAGCGGAACTGTAGTGAGACTATTTTGCACGGAATTAGGGGTTTTATATCTTTCCCAAGAGTATTTGTCTGAAAAAGAACGCAATAGCGCGATTGGAGCTCGAAACCACTTACTACGATGCCACAATTCAGCACATTAGCCACTATGCACGGGGGCTCTCACCGGATATAGCTTTTATGTTAGCAATTACAGTCTGTAATCATTTGGTGTAAATATTTAACAACAAAGGTTGTTAAATAACAACTTGAAATCCAAGCCAACCAATCATCAGGCATAGACAAATACTTCAGTTACTTATATTTAAAGAGCAAGATTATATTTCTTGAAAAACAGATCTCATCCCCATCATCATGTTGCGCTGCATGGACCGATTTCCTTGACTCTTTCACCATTCGTTTATCATTCATCACTTCTGGTAGGTCTTTTAGTCGACATTCAGTGTCCGTACAGAGCTGCTGGAGATAGGTTCTTGGTCGTCCGTGTGAAGAGGTCTAAAGGAGATCGTCGCTTTGTCCTTACTTCTCCTGCAGTGTCCCACATGCCTTGTCCGTCTTATTTGGATGGTTTTAGAGATGGGAGGTAGGTGGCCGTACTGCTGCTGTTTTTTGGGATGTTGCTTCCAGGATTTGTTCAGTTTAGCTCGTAGCATTTCCGTGAACTTGCAGTCTAGCTTTTTATACACGCTTAGTCAGCGTCCATGAAGTGCAGCCATATAGTTGAATTGACACGACCGCTGCTTGGAAAATATTGCGTTTTATTTTATCAGATAAGAGATTTCCATATGATCGATAACCCATTGATAGCAGTCAATTTCTTTGCTAGTCGCATATTGATGCCATTTTTAATAGATGAGACGCTACTTTCGAGTTAGGTGAACTTGTCCACTAGTTTCAGAGAATATCTTTTTTGATAAATTAAAAAGGAAGAAAAACTTTACTCCTTTTTTTTGTCTAGTATTTTGTCTGAAAATATATTACAGTGATTCAAAAGTTTTGCAATATTTTGATAACATGAGGGCCAACACGGCAACTTTTGATGCTTTTGCTCCGACCGTAATGAACCGACAGTGACGAACTACACAGTACGGTGAGATGCCGAGGTCACCTGATACTCGGAGTTTTATTCGTTAGATTCACCTACCTACCGGAGCTTTTCGGATCGTCGAAGTTCTTGCAACCGGAATGAAATTCCTTGAAGCACTTGTTGAAAATTAACTAAGCTTTTTGCTTAGATGTGGCACAAGGCCATATGAAAGGGGCACCCAATGAGACTTGAAGCACTTGTTTGCTATACTTTGATCAATTGAGCCTTCACCTATCACACAGCAAATGTTTTTGGTTGTTTCTGTTGTTTTATCGTTCAGTTTCAACATGTTTATCTGTGTTGCTTTCAATTCAATGGGCAATGTGTCAGCGTACAATCACGATACTGCCAACCACAGCGGGTACCATAACATGACTTCAATTGCTTCGCTTACGCCACAAACTAGCAAATTTTTTTATGAGTCCTTATAAAGAAAGTCTCACAGTTAATGTCCCATTTGAAATATCAAAAATGAATACTACTTTTTTTCTGCTAATAGTTATTTTGAGTTAAAATATAAATGTGTTCCATCTACGTTCAGAAATTTTTTAGTCAATTAGTCTTTTTTTCAGGCCGTCCATTTAACAAAACACTACCGTTTGTTTATAAGCGAATCATTGAAAACCAGTCAAAAGGACAATACACATATTTGAGTGATTGATTTTTACACCATATCAAGAGATAATTTGTGCCTTGAGATTAGTTAATCGTATTGTACATTTGTAACATATTGACCTTCGACCCAGCCGTCAATCAAGAAACAAGTGCAAGTGTACAGGAGGTGCCCGTGGTGTAAATAGGAGGTGCCCTTGGTGTAATTGTTATCGTCGTAGGAAATGAACTCGGCGACACGAGTTCAAATCCTGGACGAAACTCATTGCATTTCACATAGTACTAATACTCTTGGGAAAGGTATGAATCCAATTAGTCTCCCTCCAGCTATGGGTAAATAGTAGGACAGACTGGGTTCTTCAGCCTTGGTGAGGCAACTAGTCTAGGAGAAGGAATACTCTGAATTCAAACCTGTTAAACTCCGCTTAAAAATTGACCTTGTGTCATATCCTGCCCGAGCGGAGGGGTTGGTAAATAGGATCAAGAAACAAGTGCATCCGGTCGAAGATATCAGGGTATCGCCTTGACGGGTTGAACTCTGTGCAATTGCTGTGACCACAAGAAGCAGGTGGGCGACAAACAATTATATAACCGGGTGCCACAGACGGCTTGAGTTAGTTGGAGTCAGTTACTTGGAGTTAGAGGCAGTGAGTTCCAGTCGTTGTTGGGGACAAGATGCCGTAGTGAGAGCCAGCGCCAGACAGAGGGCTTGGGCCCTCAGGGCTCCGGTTGAGCAGCCCAGCAGAATGAGGAAGAAGTGCTGCAATAGTCAGAGGAACTTGGGGTCAATATGTTGTAGTCTGTTCAGTCTCCAAATCACCTCTCACACAACTCACCCTTTCGCACAACCCTTTCGAATAAAGTATGAGAGGTATATTTTTTTCTAAAGAACTGTGTTCGTTCGTTCATTATTGTTGATTATGTTTCCGCGTGTATATCTATACGTATAGTTGTATCATGGCTATACAACACATTCATATTTTTTGAGTAGCGATTTTTTGGAACACCGTTGTCTATTTTCAAGTATTTCTATTTAATACCGAAAACTTTGTGGTTTTAAGTAATTATTTCTAATTGGTAAAAATCATTTGAACACAGTTATATGGCTTCAAGCAAATATTAATATTAGTAAACAATTATAACTTCAAGTAACTTTTCTAATAACAAAAACATAATAGCTACATGGCATCAAGTATTCTCATTCAAACTAATTCTTAAACAGCTCTTTTTGAAGCATAGGCGGCGCCTAACATGAACTGCTACGCCGGGTCAAGTTGAACCTGGAAGTAAAGGCAATGAAGGGGTACTCTACGCTCTCCAGAACAAGAACCTCACAATCAGATGCAGTTTAGTGTCATAACCAAGACATGCAGGGATGCAGTCAGCGTATTCTTAACCACGTCGACAAGGCGGTGAAAGGATGTAATAATTTATAGAAGGTTCGTACTGAAATATTGAAAACTAAAATAATGATCAGGAACTGATTCCACGACTTGTAAATAATTTTGAATTAGAAATAACGTTAAACAATTCGTTGACTTTCAGAAAGAGTTCAAGTAAATATTTCTATTCATGATAATCATTCAGTAACTAACAATCCTCAGAAAACAAAAGTTCAAGCAATCATTATTAATACAAACAATTTTTCATTAATATATAAGGTATTTCTAAAACAGAGAATTTGCACGCAATCATATAGTTTAAAGTAACGATTAATAATCCGTAGTAAACAATTAAAGATTCAAGTATTTCTCTCGAATACAAATAATATTTGAAGAGATGTATTTGACCTACGAATGGAATATTAACCGGTACTACTGGTTACAGTGAACTTTAAAGTAATGTCACTGAATGAGTATTCTACACACCCCAGATTTCTTGAATTAGAACCTCTCCATTAGATGCAGTTTAGTGCCATACCCCAGACAGCGCTATTTTTTGCTGGGGATACTGTTTGTATATTATAAGTCCTGCAGACAGAGCATGTATATTTATCTTAATAACACTGAAAATAGATTACTAAATGGACATATTTTATGCATTTACGACTTGGTAAACTCAGAAAAATTGCTAGTTAATCCTAAGCTTAAAAAATAGCAACTTAATTCTTTATGGTAAATTATCGAATTGTGAACTCCATTAGAGTCGACGTTCGACTCACTCAAAATTCTAAAAGCAAATTTCTGAGAAAGGTTTGGATTTTAAAAAGAAAAACGGTGAAGTAGGAAAGGAAGGTACGAACTAACTTGTGTTATGCTTCGTTGACGATGATGAAACTGAGATAAAGCCGAAAAGACAGCACACCTGCGAATCATGGTGTCACCTCACGCACGAGCACGCATACATTCAGGAGTATGAGAAGGTAATACGTGTCCTGAAGACAGGAACGAGTACAAATAAATACACACATATATAGATGAAAGCCCAAAGGCACACATACATCCACACTGAGAGAAATATATTTGAGAATATTAAAATATACACTTATACCATTAGAGCGAGTATGGCTATCTTAATATAGCCACTTAAAACTCAGAACCTATACAGACGCAACCAATCGTAACCACTACAATATTTCGCCATCCATGCAGTTTACGACTTATTTTGGTCTATCATGTAGATGAGAAGGGACCTCTACGCAAGAGACGACCCTAGGCACGAAGCTTATTCTCTACTTACAAAACTATAGCGGGGGCGTTCGTGGCGTAACGTTTATCATCATAAGAAATGGGGTGTCCTCGTGGTGTAATGGTTAAAGCGACGAACTGCGGAATCTGAGTACGCGAGTTCGTACTCCAGTCGCGCTATTACGTTCACTTTCGGGCAAATACCCTTGGGAAAGGTATGAACCCCCTTATTCTCCCTCCAGCTATGGGTAAATAGTAGGACGGACTAGGTTCTTCAGCCTTGGTTAGGCAACTAGTCTAGGAGAAGGAAAACTCTGAATTCAAAACCTGTTAAACTCCGCTTAAAAATTGACCTTGTGTCATATCCTGCCCGAGCGGAGGGGTTGGTAAATAGTATCATCATAAGAAATGGACACCGTGACGAGAGTTCAAATCCTAGAAAAGTCTGTGTACGTTTCATTTTGCGCTAATGGCCTTTTGGAAAGCATGAATCTGTGTCTTCTTGCCTCCCAGATATGGTTTAATAATAGGGCAGATTGGCCTCTTAAAAAAAAAAAAAACTTAACAGTAAACAGTCTAGGAGAAGGAAAACTGAATCTCAACCAGCTGTACTCCACTTGAAAATTTCTTGTGTCCGTAGCGGAAGTTGTGGTTGAACACATACATAGCTCGTAGGTATATACACTCGGGTATTTGATCACATGTACATCATAACGCACAAACGATGTAACAGCCTTAAAAACTTAAGGTATTTATAATTGCACACGTGATCTTATACATGTGTACACAGTGATACTCGTTGCATATATGTAATTCATCATGATAAACATATAAAAGAAGCATTACATTATTATAAATAAATATACGGGAATATTAATACACACAACAGCGCTGTCGGTCAGAGCAGTAGAATACGTCAACTGCATCTCCTTAGAGGTATAAGACTCCCCCAATGAGTGTCGTGGAGGCTCCAGTCTAGGAGGTTAGAAAGAGAGAGGGATTTTATTTATTTAAAAAATAAACATAAAAAAAACCCAAGATAATTTGAATAAATAAGTTAGCGACGTAGTTGAGGGTGACCAGAAGGCTTCCTTTTCAATAGCTACTACACCGGGATGTAGGGGATGGCGCTGCTCCTTTCCCTGGATTGCTCCACTATACCCTGGGTACGTACCTTATATTGCTGAGTGTTAAGCAAGGAGGTATCAAGTACCATTTTTAAAGTCTTTGGTATGACGCGACCTGGGATTGAATCCAGGTCTTCCAGACCATTGGCGAACACTCTACCCACTAGTCTTTATCAAAAAAAGAAAAATATGGAAAGAAGTGTAGTCTAACTAGTTACAACCATACGTGAGAGTAGTGTAGACTATCCAATTATTGCTGCATTTTGATTTCTAAAATATCTCCTAACTCCGTATTGACGAAGGTGAATGGCATATATATATATGCATGCAATGTAACTTTAAATAGGAAGCTATACACATATATGTAATTGAAATGCATAGCTGTATACTTATTTATTCAGATAGACATATCATATTTACCCAACCCCTCCACTCGGGTAGGATATGACACAAGGTCAATTTTTAAGCGGAGTTTAGCAGGTTTGAATTCAGAGTTTTCCTTCTCCTAGACTAGTTGCCTCACCAAGACTGAAGAACCTAGTCTGTCCTACTATTTACCCATAGCTGTAGGGAGAATAATTGGATTCATACCTTTTCCAAGGGTATTAGTGCTATGTGAAATGCAATCAGTCTCGTCCAGGATTTGAACTCGTGTCACCGAATCCATTTCCTGCGAGGATAACCATTACACCACGGGCAGATAGATATATCAGCCAGCGATACTCACATATTCGCACATTGTAGGTAAACATATACATTGTGTATGTTTGTCGTATAAATATTCCCGTTTTGCTTTTAGTTTTATTCTGGATAAAATCCAAATGGCTAGTTATTTACTTGGGATTATTCAGACAGTTCTTCAAGCCACATTAAACACACACTTGAAAATAATAATTATTACAGTGAATGTGTCCGCCGGCGTAGATTAAAAACTTATGATCAATGTTAAAGAATTCGCCCTCCAAGACACTTCATATTATATTATTATTTTGCTTACTGCTCCGTATACTGGCGTCGACTGATGAGGGGAACCTATTGGAGTTGAATCTCTTGTGTTTGTTTATATACGAGGTGAGCGGTGTGTGCCCTTAAGTTAATTGAAGAATGGTTTGATTTGATTTGGAGATTTTTAGCTCTAATTAATTTTACTTTTCGAGAGCAAGACTAAGACGTACACTCTCTCTTTCTCTCTCACAGACACACACGTACATATATGTGTGTGTGTGTGTGTGTGTGTGTGTGTGTGTGTGTGCATATATAAAAGAGGTTTTAATCATTTTTCACTGGTCAGGACGTTACACACTTGTATTCGTAATAAGTTCATGGAATTACCTCAAAGCATCCTGAAACATCTATTAGCCAAATACTACAATAGTTCTAATAAAGAGCAATTATGAATAATCGTTTTCTTATATATATATATATAGCTGGGAATGTATGTATTTACAAAACACTTTGTACAGGCGGTATGTGACACAAGGTCAATTATTTAAAGCGGATTTTATAGGTTTGAATTGCGGTTCTCCTTTCTCCTAGACAGGCTGTCGAACCAAGCCTAAAGAACAAGCCAGCCCTATTACATACCTATAACTTGAGGGAGAAAAATGGGATTCAAAACATACCAAAATGTATTAGTGCTATGTGAATTGCAATCAATATCGTATAGGATTTGAACTCATGTCGACGTGTCCATTTCCAACAACTCAAACCATTACAAAGCCGGGAATATACAACAAATCGACTGAATATTTGTAGAGGGTTAGGATTTCCCTAGCAAAATTATCAAGCATATATATACAAACACACACACGTATATATATATATATATACATACACACACACGTATATATACGTGGTGCATTCAATAGGGTTCCAGACGTTTAAAATTGTCCTAGAGTCTTGAAAATTCACTATGTTATTGCTATACATCTTATGAGGTGACTGACTAATTTTTATAATTTCAGCTTCAAATGAACAGCTACATCAGGAATTGGAATACGTCCTACTAAAGCCTACTTGTCACAGCTGATGAATTTCAAAAATGCAATCTGGACGTGAGGAAGAACGATATGCAATAAAATTCTGTTTTAAAGTTTGAAAAAATGCCACAGAAACGTATGGAATGCTTCAGACTGCTTTAGGACCATCTTGCATATATCGACCATCAGTTTTTGAGAGGCATAAAAAATTCAAGGAAGGCAGGGAGTCTGTGAGGGATGATGAGAGCTGTGGGAGGAGTAAGGAAGTCAAATACACAAGAGTTGATAGGCCAAAGAGTTTGGGTTATTATGTTGAGGTTTTAAGGGAGTTTAGGAAAAGATTCCGTCGGAAGAGGCCAGTACTCTTCAAATCGGGTCTATAGCATTTCCACCAGGACACAACTCCATTCTTGTCAGAGACTATTTAACAAAGATGGGCATCAAGACAGTTCCTCAGCCTCCCTACAGTCGAGACCTTGCTCCCAGTGAGTTTTGCTTATTCCCTAAGCTCAGAGGCTGTCCTTATGACAATTGAGGAGATGAAGGAGGCTGTGACGAAGGTCATTGACCCACTCACATAAGAGGAATTCACTGGGACCTTCCAGAAGTTGTTGGAACGGTACAACAAGTGCATTGCAGCCGATAGAGATTACTTCGCAAGGGACCAGAGATTCATGTGTGTACGATCAATAAAAATGCCCATACGAAAAAAGTCTGAAACATTATTTAATGATTCTCATATATACACACAGACATAAATATACACACACTCACACACAATTCTCTCTCTCTCTCACACACACACGTACATATATTCATTAAGAAAGGATACAAACCGGTCAAATTAGAATTATAAATTTATTTCCATCCTGTTATATGCTTTTCATAAAATAAAATGAAAAAAAAACAAAAAAAAGAATACCAGGACTTCTGATTTTTTTCCTTTTTTTTTAACCATAAGATCTGAAGAAAACCAGTTAATTTTTTTTTCGTGTTTTTTGATTTTGTGATTTTGCTTAGTGAAATTATTGCGCTGTAATATCGGTTAAATTGAGTTCTTTACCAGGAAAATTTAAATGTTCTTTTTGGATTGTTTTCTTGTCCTGACGGAATGAATCCAACTCTGGCATAACTGGACCAAAAAATACTTTATATATATATATATATATATATATATATATATGTGTGTGTATATATATATATATATATGTATATATATATATATATATATATATGTGTGTGTATGTATATATATATATATATATATATATATATATATGTGTGTGTATGTATATA
>CAUZXS010004526.1:130000-134926 GCA_963585895.1 Sepioteuthis lessoniana | reverse complement strand
CACACACACACACATATATATATATGTATGTATGTATGTATGTATGTATGTATCTGTAACAAAGAAGAGCAAAAATTATGCGAAAAAGCAGTTTTATCTTTATTTTCATTTTCCATTTTATAGATTCTTGTCCGAGATTTGTGTCTTAAAACGCTTGAAACTGCTTGTGACAGAAGATAAGATGATTGATCATATATATATATATATATATATATATATATATATATATATGGGGGGGTATATGAACAATAAAAGTCTCTGTGTGTGTGTGTGTGTGTGTGTGTGTGTGTGTGTGTGTGTGTGTGTGTGTGTGTGTGTGTGTGTGTGTTCCACATCTAATCAAAGTTCAGTAAATAAGAATTTAGTTTTATAATGATTTGGGGCTTCGAGCTGACTTACCTTTTCTACGTTTGTACTGATTGGTTTTTCGTCTATACATGTATGTATATGTATACATATATTTATAGATATATAAACGAATATATATATATATATATATATATATATATATATATATATATATATATATATATATATATATATCCGTGCATGCATATATAATACTTGCACATACATATATACATACACAGGTACGCATACACGTGTATATTTATGTATGTTTACATGGAATTGCTAAAAAAATAGCAATAATTTAGCGATTATAATTCAATATATATATATATATATATATATATATATATATATATATATATATATATATATATATACATATATATATATAGTATGTATGTGAAGGCATGCTATATAGCTTTTTGCGGTTAATAAAATTTAATGAAAATCTAAAAGTCTGTGATGAAATGATTATTTCAAATTTAGTTTTCCGACAGCTAAAAAGTAGGAAGCACAATTGTATCAAACAAAAAAACAAAACAAACTATTTCAATGACGAAAAATATAGAAGCTTAAAGATGTTTACCAGATATAATTACATGCTTATAATTAGTCTAGATTATTTGCTAAGATTTTTAAATTAACAAAAGAGGACACAAGAAACTTTTCATGTATGACACACACACACACACACACACACACACACACACACACACACACACACACACATATATATATATATATATATATATATATATATATATATATATCTGAGAAGGGTTGGGATAAATATCAATAAAAATGACAAGTTGTGTACGAAAAGTATTAAACAGTGAGAGATACTAGTGTAACAGAGGAGTTTTAAAAATTAAAACATTCAATTTTGCGTCGGATAATTTTGATGCCATATGAATCCCAGAGTGACGGATCGAGTCACTCAGGATCATAATCATATGTATTCAGTGTTCCTTCACACGCCCACACACATATGCATGTATGTTACCATATCGTAGTCGAGGGCGACCCGAAAGCTCCCTTTTCAATAGCTACTACAGTCTTTTCCTTGGATTGGTCTACTTACCCTTGATCGTACCTTATAATGTTTAGTGTTAAGCAAGGAGGTATCAAGTACCATTTTTTGAGTTTTTGGTATGACTCGCTCTAGGTCTCCCGGATCATGGGCAGACACTGACATTTTTGAAAATATTTAAATCCCTTTATCTCCCTAGCTATTCGTTAAATAGTACCACTACTGTTATTCTTCAAGAATTGCTTTGGCTTCAAATAACCCATGAAGGAAGATTGATATGCCATTAAATAAAGAAACCAAACCAAATCAACCCCCCGACACACACACACACACACACACACACACACACACACACACACACACACACACACACACACACACACACACATATATATATATATATATATATATATATATATATATATATATATATATATTTAGAGGGCGAGAGAGTGGGGGCAGGCAGCAAATAAGAGAACGTTTTGGTTTTTAGAGTGCGTAATAAGAATTACTGCATTTTTTTTTTCTGAAATTCACGATTTTATCTTTTAAAATTTTCTTTTCATTTCAACAACTAATTCTATCAAGTTTGAATTGCGTTCGTTAAAGTTTTGGAGAAATTAATTTTTATCATAAAATGGAAAAATTGATAATTAAAATAATTTTATCATAATCATTTATGTCAATTCTCGTGTATTCTGTAACATTTCTTATCGAGAATTAAAAAAAGAATAGTCTGATTGTTTATTTGTATCTTAACTAGAGCACAAAAAAAAACGATTTAGATTTTTAATTGATTTATTCATTTTTCTCTGAACTGATAATGAAAATATTTTCTATGATTGAAACTAAAATTAATTTCTTATTTCTTATTAAAAAAACATTTGATAAAATTGACGCAAATCTTTTTGACGTTTGTTGTAAAATCAATTATATAAAAATATCTTCAGAAGCAAAACTGTGAAAATATTTTTGAAAAATTACGAGAAAACACATCCGACTCACATGTAAATGAACTTCGCATGAGATTTTTTGAAATCTATTTTTATTGCAGGTTTAAATCTATTATCTAGAAAACCTTGTAATGCTTCATTGAAAAAATCATTGTAAGGCTAAGTAGTTTTAGGACATTTCAACCCATTTGGGGCTTTTTAATAGCGAAGTCTGTCTTTTTTGTTTGTGGCTTTCAGTCAATCATTTGGTTTCAATAAGTATTCCTATTTAATTATAATATTCATTTATTTGCCCACAGTTTAGTGGTTTCAAGTATTCCTATTTGAGACTAATAATTTGTATTCAATAATGTTTTTAAGTATTTCAAGCAATTATATAGTTTCAAGTAACTAATAATAAAAGTCTTTGTAAACAATTACAGCTTCAAATATTCTGAATGAAAATTTGCACAACCTATTTTAGACTAAGTATTCTTGTCTAATACGAATATTTATCAAACAGATCGAGATTATCCATCAATTAAATTCTACAGATACAACTATTCCGGGTCAAAGTGAACCTGGGAGTAATGGCAACAAAGGACCGACAATACACTCCTCAGAGCACCAGGACTGGATCCTTACCAACCGATTCAATTTAGTGCCATACCCGGAACATCATTTGTGGGGTGGGGTCTTGTCCCTCTGCAGGGGGTGCAGTCGGTGTATTCTCAGCACGATGACTGGGCGTACAATAATTCTGTATTTCAAAAATTTATAAAAAGATTTATATATCATGTCATTAACCTTCATTTAACAAGGAAAAACTATGAAAATACATTTTAAAAAATTTTGTGAGTATAAATGAGAAAATCAAATCAAATCAAATCAAAATTTATTTTTGGATTACGGTTGAATTTAATATTTCTGTTGGAATTGTTATGTGATTCATTTACATGTAATTTTAAAGACAAAAATGAATTGACTTTATTTGAATTGATTGAAAAAATCTAAACTTATAAGCTGGTTCTTCTTACATCAATTCATAATTTTATTGTTGGTATTTTCTCTGTATTTTTTCTCGATGCTTTTGGAATAGATGTCATAGAGAAAAGTTGCTGGATAAGTTGTTCTTAAACTTATACTAATACTGTACTTGTGTCTCATTTTGGACAATAAGAGTTTGTAATTAGATACTTTAATATGATCATTTTATTATTATATACTCTTTTTCGAGTTTTCCCACCAGTGTCAGCCGATGGTTTCTCACTGGAGTTTGAGTGATAGCAAATCTCCTCAAGTCTCCAGGACTCTTCTCAGTATTCTGGCTGATCTTAATAATACCGTCTCCACTCGTCCTATTATTTCCAACTCTTCCTGTCCCAATACTAATCCTTTGATAATTGTACCGAGGGCACCAATTATAAATGGTATCACCGTCACTTTCATGTTCCACTATTATTATCATTTCACTACTTGCAAGTTTTTCACACCAGTTTTAACAAGTCTTTTTTTTTTACATGGGAGTCAACAAGTGACAACAAATCTCCTCGGGTTTCCTGAACTCTTCTGAGTATCTTCGTCGATTTGCAGCTGGGATCTGAATGGTCTCTCTTTCTCTTATCTTCGCCCAAAGTCACCAAGTACAATTAGTATCCCCGTCACTTTTGTTTTAGTTCTTTTATCATTTTTTGTTGTTGTTGTTGTTGTTGTTGTTGTTGTTGATGATGATGATGATGATGATGATGATGATGATGATGATGATGATGATGATGATGATGATGATGATGATGATGATTTAATATGGCCAATTTCATTCATAATATAATCTTCCTTTTTCTAGATTATGAATGCTATCTTCGAGGATATTCAATTGTTGCAACGCATTTGAATGTTTATATCTAGAATATGTTTTTAACTATTCTAATTCGTTCAAATATTGTTTTCAATTAGCAAAAGCTTTTACTCAAAAACGAAAATGAGAAATTCAGATACCAATAGATATAAAGATAGTAAGCTAGATAGCTAGAGTGGAGGTGAAGAGGGTTATATTCTGATCTTTAAAAATTGGATATAGAAATCAAAACACATTTTTATAGTACTATTTTCATTATCACTGTAATCATAATAATGATTACGGTGATAATGAAAATAGTACTATAAAATGTGTTTTGATTTTTTATCATTATCGTTGTGATTATTGTTATCAGAGAGTTTTAGTTCCTTAAGATTTATTAGATTTTATTATTATAAAAAAGAAGGATATAGAACAAAATATACTTCTGAAAAATCAATAATCTATAAATAAAATCACTATCAAAATCAAATCAATTATTACAAAAAAAATCAGTTATATCAGTTTGTTACAAAATAAAATAGACGAGAAAACTTGCTGTCATTTTGGCTACAATGAAAACCACCAATTAGTCAATTAGTTACCGCTGGGGTGAAAAGAGGAATTTTCCTCATCAGCTTTAACTGGAGGTCTTTCACTGGAGTCAGAGAGACAGCAAGTCTCTTCAGGTCTCCAGAACTCCTCTATTCTGGCAGATCTTAACATCATCATCATCATCATCATTATTATTATTATTATTATTATTATTATTATTATTA
>CAUZXS010004526.1:65000-125000 GCA_963585895.1 Sepioteuthis lessoniana | reverse complement strand
ACACACACACACACACACACACACACACACACACACACACACACACACACACACATATATATATATATATATATATATATATATATATATATATATATATATATTCCTCTTGTCGGAAAGTTTGTGTACAGCATGAAACTATAGTTGCAATCTTCATCGTTTTCAGCGTAATACATCCCCATTTATACACACACACACACACACACACACACACACATATATATATATATATATATGTGTGTGTGTATGTGTGTGTGCGTATTTTAATATATATATGTGGATGTGGTGTGTTTGTGTGTACATATAAATATTTAAAGTACAGGATTATCATAAAAAGACTTGTTTGTACATAAATATACGTGTACATACTTAAGGAATTTTATGAGTGCTACATCAACGACATGCGTTTGTATAAGCGATTGTATGTATGTGTAGATGCATATAGAGGTGCATTAATTTCAGCAAAATAAAAGTTCCATCCTATAATACCCATATACATGTGTATGTTTGATGGTGGGGGCAATATGTCGATCAGCGCGATACAGACAAACATTTGAGAGAGGATGATGATTTTCCTTCGAACAGCCACTGCCTCATTGTACGTACGCCAGGCATATGAATGTTAATGCATTTTCTACACGTCTTTCAAAGTGCACCTCGAAGTGAATGTGTACATCGGAGAGCATGTCTCTTGTGTAAAAGGTATATATTTATATGTGTACTAATATATTATATATGGATATAGCTACAGAAAACTCTGATGGTATTGTTAGATATGTGCTGTGTGTATGTACACGCCTTTATTTCATAGTCTTGTGTATACGTGTATAGTAGTGACTGTATATAGATACATGTAAGTTATTTTTATCGCATAGATGAGAGGGGAGAGGCACGTGTGGAAGAAAAACATTTTTGGCATGAGTCGAATGGATATGGGGAAGGGAAAAGGCGGCAAAGAAGTTGGAAGAGACATAAACGAAAGCAGTCGAAGAGAAGCAGTTGTGGCAGCGCTAAGGCGTCAGGCAGTAGTGAAACGAAAGATAGAGAAGATTCGAAGTTGGAAGCGAGGAAGGAAGAGAATAGTTATTAAAAGGGATGGATCGGAGGCGGAGCTTGGGACTTTGCCGCACAAACAACACAAAAATGCGAAGAGGGTGAGAAAAGTAGGAAAATTGGCACGTGACGTCAGCATGACGTCACATCCCACCAACTTTCACTTTCAGTATCAGTTTTGGCCTTAAGTGCATTGCCGTTAAGTGACGAGTCGGAGGGGGAAAAGAAAAAGGAAAGTAAATAAAAGAGGTGGTGGAGAGGCATAGATTAAAAGACAGAGTAGGTACACCACTGAGAAGAGAAAGAGTTCTACGACTGAAAATGTAGGAGAGAAAGAAGATGAGATGATAAAAGAAAATTTAGAAAGGAATAACTATAAACAGAGAGAGAGAGAGAGAGAGAGAGAGAGAGAGAGAGAGAGAGAGAGAGAGAGTAAGGTGGTGGAAATAAAAGACGAAAATGAGAAAAAGAAAGAGATAAATTTTGGAAAGAATGAAAATATGAAATCAAAAAACTTGGAAAAAAATAGATTTATGCAGAGAGTGAAGGCGGGGAATTGACTTGTTTCCATAGATTAAAACACATAGACAATGTTTTTCATTGATTAAAGTAAATGAAAGGAAAAGGTCAATACCAATAATAGCAAGACTTGAAACAAATAAAGGACTCGTAATGGGTTTTGATTGGTAGAAGAAACAAAAGAAGAAGAACTCTGAAGGAAATATATAGGAAGGAAGATGAAGATTTGAAGAAAGTCAAGGAAATATTGAAAAAAGAAGAAGAAGAAGAAGAAGAAGAAGAAGAAGAAGAAGAAGAAGAAGAAGAAGAAGAAGAAGAAGAAGAAAACAGTGATTATATATCAAATGTACGAAGGGGATTTCTTAAAAGTTTGACAGAAAACTAAATAAGTGTTTCAAGTTGTATTGAATCTTTTTTTTTTCGTACTGAAGAGCCTTTTTGAACGTAAGTGATGCAACGAGGAATAAACCTGGGCAATAGAAAGAAATACATCTAATCAAAACCCAATTTTATATTATTGAAGTGGAACAGCAGAGACAACAAGGATTAGTTTAAATGAGAATGAAAAGGATGAAAGAAATAAACTCCCTGTCTGTCCGTCTGTCTGTCTGTATGTCACTTTATGTCTCGTGAGGACATCGGTATGGAAAAATACGAAGGACTTGAGAAAAAGAGACTTGCATAGAAATGCATAGAGACGGATAAAACTCAGAATGGATTATCCATCGGGAGGATTAGTGCATGCATTGAGAGCAAAGCAAAAGAAAGAGGAGAGTTAAAAAGCTACTGTTATAAATAGGAAAGAGGAATCAGTACAAAATTCTAAGGAAGATAAGAGAATAAAAAGAAGAAGAAAACCAACAGTAGAAAAGTTAATGGTTTTCGGCTAAAAACTTTGTATATATATATATATATATATATAAACCAATTGGTATATGTCAATCAATTTTACTTTGTCCGTATATAGTAATTTACCGGGACATTGGCCCAGCGGTTAGAGTGTTCGCCAATGGCCCGGGAGACCTGGGTTCAATCCCAGGTCGAGTCATACCAAAGACTTTAAAGATGGTACTTGATACCACCTTGCTTAACACTCAGCATTATAAGGTACGGTTCAAGGGTAAAGTGGAGCAATCCTGGGAATGGAGTAGCGCCCTCCCCTACACCTTGGTGTAGTAGCTATCGAAAAGGGAGCCTTCGGGTCACCCTCGACTATGGTCGCTAACTTTACTTTATATATATATACATAAGTAAAAAGTAAAGTTAGCGACCGTAGTCTACGACGACCAGAAGGCTCCCTTTTCGATAGCTACTACACCGAGGTACAGGGGAGGGCGCGACTCCTTTCCCAGGATTGCTCCACTTTACCCATGATACGTACCGTATATTGCTGAGTGTCAAGCAAGGAGGTATCAAGAACCATTTTTAAAGTCTTTGGTATGACGCAACCTGAGATTGAACCCAGGTCTCCAGGACCATTGGGGAACACTCTACCCACTTGACCAATATGGTAGTATATATATATATATATATATATACATATATTCTGATATATTTATATAATAATAGCCATGCATCAAGCACTCCTGTAGAAATATATGATACTCCTCATATATTCTATACCATATATATATAAGGTGTCATAAAATAATTGAGGTTGAAGTTTTAAATTTTGTTAATTTAGGATTTAAAATAAATACTTGTGCACATTTGAGCAACTTGTATGATAAAGTGACAATGTCTTTAAGTTAAACTTACAGTGACAGGGATAATTCTCGAAACTTTTTGATCCCGAGTTTTAGATGAAATATAGGGTTGTACTGGTATATCATCTTCTATACTCTTTGAGTCATGAGTTCAGAGAGGCTTTATCTTGTTTCCTAAAAGGATTATGCGTCCAAAGGTTTGAGGACGTCAAGGAGATTAAAACAAATATAACTCCACAGTTTCACTCCATATCAAAAGAGAAGTTTCAGAGGTGCTCCGAAAACGACTTTCGTTTGGTTTTATGGCATATCAACCATCATAGGTTATTTAATGCCAAATCCATTTTTATACATATGAACAGTACTATTTTAAACAATTCAGTTTAACATAAGCACTCCGTTTAAATGTCTAATACTTCTATTTGATCCATAAATTGGCCCCTATCTAGTGCTACTACTCCGCACCAGAGTGGACCTAGGAGCAATGGCAATGAAGGAGAACTCTGCATTTCCCAAAGCTCCAGTTTTAGTGGAGCCTCACCATCAGATTGTTTAGTGTCATATACAAGACACTCGTTGGGGGAGTCTAACCCCCTCGGCAGAGATGCAGTAGGTGTATTCTATAGCCCAACCAGTCGACTGGGCCATTCGAACAACGAGAAAGTAGCTGGAATGTGTGGTGAATGTTAAGAGGACTATCTTGAAAAAAAAAAACCCAGTAACGCTTGGTCCTTTGTTCATTTCCGTCTTTGAAAGTACTGCTTCAGTTTCGATTCTTTTTAAACATGCCTTGTCTTTCTCCCTCTCCCTTTCCTATCTATCTATCTATCTATCTATCTATCTGTATCTATGTATCTATGTATGTATACCCATGTAATAAGTGTAACTAACTTTTGGCTATGCTAGCCTATAAAAATATTTTTTAAATATCCAATAACGTAAGAGAAAACATTCAAACAATTATATATATTTTCAAAATTACTGTAACACAATCAACTTCAATGTAATACCATAAATAGATAATGTAGTCTAGACCTTGAAGTAGCCTACGGTGTTTTTGTGTAGTTTTCTTTACTATTTATGATAGTCGTACATTTTCTATGCACCAATGTTATAAATAATAAACAATGGGAAGTAAAAACTTTATAGTGTTTTTCAAGTACAGGATATGTAGACACACTTTCAATCAAAGTACAATAAGGTTAGGTAAAGAAACGAGGAAACCTTCGACGTTTATGAAACGTCGAAGCTCCGATAAAGAACGCCTCCTTTTCTTGGTGAAAAATTGGTCTTAAAATATGGTTCATTACATGAGAATATACGGTATGTCTATGTGTAAGAGTCAATGAGAGAAAGAGAGAGAGAGAGAGAGAGAGAGAGAGAGAGAGAGAGAGTAGTAGGCGCATTGAGAAACAAAGAATATAACAAAGAAAAAGCCAATTTTGTTCTGGAATATGAAACAAATATTTTCTCAAAAGCGGGATGGGCGCATTTTATTAAAAAATGCAGATGTTGCAAGGAACTAGATCCAAAGAGAAGAGAGAATACGAACGAAAGTAGAAAAAAAGGGCGAAGGAAGCTGAAAAATACAACAAATAGAAAAAAATAAAGATAAAAAATAATTAGAATCAAAATTTCTAAAAAAAACTCTCCTTTCGAAAAACAGATGATATAATTGTAAGACACGATGCTGATCGAACTCGGAATCAATAATTTAGAAATGTAGTTCTTTAGCCATTGCCTCATGAAAAGTAGGAATTGAAAGATAAAAAGGAAAAGAAGATGGAGAATAAAAACAGAGAAAGAGATAAATAGAGAGAATGATTAGAGCAATTGGTATATATTTCCAAAATTCAAGCAAAAACACGCTGTATCGATGATTAAATTCTCTTCCGATGTTAGTTAAAAAAGAATTGACACTGAAGATCTATTTACCAAAATAGAAATGATCAAAGAATTAAGCATTCATTTTGTTCAAAATAGTCTCTTTGACATTCAATATATTTATTCCAGTGAGTTTTCGATTGGCCGAAGCATCTCTGAAACTCTTCTTTTGATATAGTAATTTACTAAGCTTTTTGCTTAGATGTGGTGTAAGGCCGTATGAATCGGACACCAAATGAGACTCCAACTCACTCGTGTAAGTTTACTAGTCTAGCGTGCTAAACGTTACACCACCTGCGGTGCCCCTTTTGATATAGAAGGAACGTGTATTCTCATATTTCCTTAAATGTTTTCCCAGTCTTCGAGATGAATTTTCAGTTTAGTAGATAAGAAAAAAGTGTAGCGATGTATTTATTTGTCCAATTCTTCTGCTACGAGCAGGATGCGTCACAAGGTGAATTTTAAGTGGAAAAAAGTTTGATTTTAAAGTTTTCCTTCTCTCTAACCGGTTGCGAGACCAAGGTCAAACTTACACCATTATGTACGGATATCATATGTCCAAATTACTGAGGGATAAAGATAGCAAACTTTTAAACCAACAACTAATACCACTTGAAAGGATTTTCTGTTTTGAACTGAACTCTACTGGATATATCGATTGATCAATAGTGAAAGAGAACCTTTGTGATTTTCGTAATGGACAGACAAACCTCTTCATCTAACAACATCTATTAACGCCAAAATATCCAACGGTCTATTTAATAAGTTTTATTTCTTTAAAATTTATTAGTAGTTGCGAATATCAAAGAGAAAACATTGGTCATAAAGTTTGATTGCTGATTTATATCTTTAACCTACTGTTCATGAAGTAAGTAATCAATAGTTGTATCCGTGAGGCGAACTTGCAAGCGGTGAATTTCACTCCAGTCTTTTTTTTTATTATCTGAAAATAAACATAATTAGAACCAATGCTATCAGTTGAGATGATAAGGACAGAAACTGTGAATAATGTAATGGGCGTTTGTCATTGGAAAGTCGTTATGTTCAAGATTTAGGAAGTTTCAAGCATTTTGTAAATAAAGACATATCTGTGATAACAATGGACAAATCAAGGAAAATCTTTACACACACACACATATATATATATATATATGTGTGTGTGTGTGTGTGTGTGTGTATGTGTGTGCGTGCGTGTATTAGTGTATGATTGTGTATGTGAGTTTGTATATATATATATATATATATATATCAATCTCGACGCATGAGGAACTAATACTTAGTTGGGTTAAGTTGAGTTGGGTTTTATGGCACATTTAATCCTTTTCCTACATATGTATAGATTATGATTTCTCAACACATTTTGTAGATAACATTTTTAAACGAGCCCGAGCTAATTTTTTTCACTCAATTAAATGGTTACTCTTATTTCTATACGAATAATTCTATTTACTATTAATCATTTGTTTGCACGCAGTTTAATGTTTTCAAGTATTGCAATGTATAACTAACAATTCAATTAAACATCAGTTATTTGTTTACACACAGTTAAATGATCGAACAGTTCTATTTAAACAATTCAGTTTAGCATAAGTTCACAGTAAATGTGAAACAGTTTTATTTGACCCATAGCTAGGACCCTATCAGGTGCTACCATTCCGGGCCAGAGTGGACCTGGGAATGATGGCAATAAAGGGGTACTCTGCATCCCCCCAAACTCCAGCATTACTGTAGCTTCACCATCGAATTGTTTAGTGTCATAATCAGGACAATCATTGGGGGAAACTCACTCCTCTGCAGAGATGCAGTCGGTATATTCTACTACACCAGCCAACTGGGTCACAACAGTTAGGTCAAAGACATGAACTGTTGGATTATCTATACTGGTGATTTGATTATAGCGGTGAAGGTTTGTGCTGTAGAATCAGCCAGATTTTTTTGATAAACTGATAACAGGAGAATGGTACCGCAAATTCTCCTAAGGTTTTGAATTCAGAGTTTATTTTTCGCCTCGACCGGTCACCGTCTCAAAGTTAAAGATTTAAAGATTATATATATATATATATATATATATAATCTAATGCTTTGGTATATGCACACACAACCCCCCCCATATATATATATATAATGTTTCTTAAGATAAATCTAAAATTTATAATAATGTTAAAGAAGACAGTAACAGTATCGTTTTTGGTATTTCTGGTGTTCGAACTGAAGATCGTTCTGTTCCAGGAGCTGCTGATAACGTCACTGAGTTATCGCCAGTTTTTAAACTGATAACGATTCTATTGATGATGCAAACACGGAATTTCAAACTTCATAATTCGTTTCACTTGTAACTTGATGCATTCTGTTTCATTTACAGCTCTCAAATCATTATCTGCTGCAGTATTGTGCTATGAATTTAAATGACAACCCCCATTTTACAGTTAAACACTACATAAACTTACCTGTGTGGATTATCAATATTGGGTGTAATCGAACAATTCTTTTTTTGTAAACGTATTGACTGGTCAAAGAGGGTATATGTATATATTCTTTTGAGACACCCCGTATATGAAGAGATAACGTCCGAGAGAGAAAGATAGAAAGAGTTAGTCAGAAAGTAGAATTTGAAGAAAATTCATTCTAAGAGATACTGAGGGATAGTGTGAGGAGAGAAAATGAATTAGCTGAAGACAAAATAACTCCAGCTAAAATGATACCATCTTTACAAACTCGAGAGATAAGAAAACACAAATAAAGTTTCACAGCGTTCCTTTTCTAACTTTCCTTCCTCGCATAGGATTACTCCACAAGAGAAGGGGCAAGTGATCCTTCCCTAAGATACATGTGAATTATTTATTTCCCTAGGGCAATCTATCCTGATAATCTCTTGAGGTTATTTCGCCAAGCTTCCTAGTCGAATTACTGTATAGCATTTAAAGCTTCCCCGCCTCCAAAATTCTTCAATTCTTCAAAATATTCCCCGTTTCCATTTAAAGAGAAAAGAAGATCAAACTGGTCTGAGTTGGCTACGTTGGAAATTGCAAAGTCAAATAATAAAAAGACAACAAAGAAGAATCCACGAATAAGCCAACAAGAAAAGAAAAATTTTGACAAATGCATAAAATCTCTAATAAACGGATTTGAACACGGTTACGCAGAGGGTATTTAAAACGTGTAACGTAATCGCTTATCATCGTAGCTCAAAAGAACTGAATGATGACCATTTATGTTGAGTGAAATATTAATAAAAGTGATGAAATCATGAATAGAAAAGTCCAACATTGTGAAATATAGCAAAAGTAAATGCAGCAAAAGACCTGAAAAGACTAAAGAACCAAGAAGCACCATTGAGCACATGACTGGGCATGTCACTAAAATGATAAGTGCAAGAACAAAAGACGACTTGGAAATCAAAGAACAAACTATAGTAAGAATTTGCGATCCAGATGGATTGCTCCACACGAGAAAGACTGGATCTCGGTAACATAAACAAAAAGAGGTTCTTTCATATCGTGGATATTGTTTGAGCAAACCAAAATGTGAAGCAAATAAAAAAGTCAAGATTAGAGTCATGTCCATAGTATTTGGCATACTTGGAACTGTTCCAACAACATGAGAACAGAGATAACAGGAAATAAAGATTCGAGGAAGAACTGGGACTGTTAAAATAACGATTGCATTCGGAAGGGGGTGAATATCTCCCGTTACAACTTTAAGACATCCAATACGAACCCGGCTGACAACAGAGTAAAGTCGCTTAAACTTCAGTGAAAGACAACCAACCAAGCTGGGAAGAAACATTCGTAAGGAGTTAAATGATAATTACAGAACTTGCAGAATTGTGGACTTTGCTGTGCCGGTTGACCACATAGTAATATTGAAAGAAAGCGAAAAGAAGGATAAATACATGGACCTTACTAGGGAATAGAAAGAAAAAAAAACTGTGGAACCTGAAAGTGATGGTTATACCTATTGTAATTGGTGCTCTTGGTACAGTCACCAAAGAATTGGTAAAAGGACTAGAGGACTTAGAAATAAGAGGACGAGCAGAGATAATCCAAACCCCAGCATTGCTAAGATCGGCCAGAATACTGAGAAGAGTCCTGGAGACTTAAGGAGACTTGCTGTCACTCAAACAGGAAGATCATCAGCTAACACTAATGAGAAAAACTAATTATAATAAAAATAGTAATAATAATAGGAACATGAAAGTGACGGTGATACCAATTATAAGTGGTGCGCTTGTTACAGTCACGAAAGGATTGATAATGGGACTGGGGGATTTGAAAATAAGAGGATCATCCAAACGACAGCATTATTAAGATCAGCTAGAATACTAAGAAGAGTCCTGTAGACTTGAGGAGACTTGCAGTCACTCAAACTCCAGTGGAAAATCATCGACTCACGCTAGTGTGAAAAACTCCCTAAGAAGTAATAATAATTATAATATGATTTAATTTTTGCATTGATTTTATAGAAAGACAGCAAACATGGGGCGTAGTAGCGAGATTTTTGTTAGCACAATATACTGAAATGTTCTAAGGCTAGAAACACAGAAAATTCCCATCCAGTTTAGGTATTAATAATAATTTTGTAGGTTCAGCATTCCGATTTGATCATTAGAATTTTTCAAGGGAGATAAAATGATGATTATTGAATAATTCCACTCATTTATTTGTAATTAATTATAAATAGTATAAGTATAATGTTATTTGATATCAAGTTTAACAGAGAATAAGAATGGTCTTTACTTCTATTACTACAACAAGAACAACTACAACTACAACAACTATTAATAATAATAATAATAATAGTGACAGAAACGAAACGATCAATTACATAATAAGCGAATGCAGCAAATTAGTGCAAAAGAGTCTAAAACAGGACACAACTGAGTGGGGAAGCTGATCAACTGGAAATTGTGTTAGAAGTTTGAATTTGACCATATGAATAAATGGTAAATGCACAACCAAGAATCCGTTCTAGAAAATGAGACTAATAAACTTCTCTGGGATTTTGAGATAAAAACGGATCACCTAATGTTGGTCAGAAAATCAGACCAACTATTAGTTAAAAAAAAAAGAGAACTGGCCAATTAGTGGATTTTGCCGTCCCGGCAGACTACTGGCTAAAACTTAAAGAAAGTGAAAAGAGAAATAAGTACCCAAAGTTTGCTGTAGAACTTCTTGCACAGTTCCCAGTTGGTCACCTTCCTCACCCAGTCATGTCTCTTTTTGCGCTTATTTGCTGCATGATCGTTTCGTCTCTATCACCACATAATCTACGATTGCTATTTTATTGCGTCTTATCTATTCTTGCTTTAATATAGCTGGTCCTAATGGCATTTTCTGTGCTGTTATCAGAAGAGATTCAGTTTCTCCCTTAAGGTTTCCCTTTCTTAGCCATGTCCAAGTTTTTTTGTTGGAGATTTTGTTAGTCGTTTAAAATATCCATACTGTAGTTTTTCTCCCCATTTGTGTTTTCTGGTTATTTCTATTTTGTTGATACTTTAGTTGTCTGTATTGTTTCTGATAGCTGTCATCAGTCTTCTTCCATGCTTGTTTATGTAATATTCGAGTCGTATCAATGCATTGATGCTATCTAGAATGCTAATAAGTCCTCCTCCGCCAAGTACAGTCTGTTTGGTGTCGTCTCTGAGATGTAAGGCTTTATGCATCATCATGAGTTTTCTCGTTCTCTTGTCCATTTGTTGAGGTTCTTCTCTGGTCTACTTTGAGAATGGTCTCGAGTATCTAACGATGGGGACAACACAGGTATTTATCCCTTTGATTAGATTTTTGCTATGTAGTTTGGTTTCGAGTAGTTTTCTCGATCTCTTACTTATTATTATTGTTATTATTATTTACTCCTTTAGAGATTTTCACATCAGTGTTAGCTGATGGTTTTTCACTGGAGTTTGAGTGACAGCAAGTCTCTTCAAGTCTCCAGGACTCGTTTCAGGATTCTGACCGTTCTCAGCAATGCTCTCATTTGGATAGTCTCTACCCGTCTGCCAACTTCCAAGTCTTCCAGGCCTTTTAATAATCCTTTATTTACTGCACCAATCACAATTGGTACAATCGTCACTTTCATATTCCAGTTTTTTCAATTCTCTAGCAAGGGCGAGGTACTTATCCTTCTTTGGACATTCCTTCAGATTTATTCTGTGGTCCGCTGGGACAGCAAAGTCGACAGTTTCGCAAATTCTCTTCTTTTTGTTGATTATTATAAGGTCTGGTCTTCTGGCAGGGATTAAGTGATCCGTTTGTATGTTATAGTCCCATAGGAGTTTATGTGTGTAATTTTCTAGGACAGGTGCTGGGTTGTGCATATACCATTTGTTAGTATGGTCGAATTTAAATTTCTTGCACATTTCCCAGTGGATCACCTTGCCAACCCAGTCGTGTCTCGCCTTAAACTCCTTCTGTGCTAATTTGCTGCATTCGCTTATTATGTGATTGATCGTTTCGTCTCTGTCACCGCATAGCCTACATTTGCTGTTTTGCACATTATTTAGATATCTTTAGATATCTTATCTATTCTCGCTTTGATATGATTGTTTCTTATGGCGTTGTCCTCTGCTGCTATTAAGAGCGATTCCGTTTCTCTCTTAAGGTTTCCTTTTCTTAGCCAGGTCCAGGTTTTCTGGTGTGAAATGTTGTTTATTAGTCATTTAAAGCGGCCATAGAGTTGTTTTTTCCCTCCATTTTTGTTTCCTAGTTGTTGTCATTGTATCATCTATCGTGTTGTCCGTATCGTTTCTGATGGCTGTAATCAGTCCTCGCTCGTGTTTTTCTATGTAGTCTTCGAGCCGTTGTATCGATGCGTCTACGCTGTCTTCAATGCTGGCAAGTCCTCTTCCTCCCTCTTTTCTAGATACATATAGTCTGTCAACGTCGTCTCTGGGATGTAATGCTTTATGCATGGTCATTAGTTTTCTTGTTCTTTGATCCATTTAAGTTCATCTCTGGTCCACTTGAGAAAGGGTCCCGAATATCTAATGAGGGCCACAGCCCAAGTGTTTATTTCTTTGATGAGGTTTCTGCTGGAGAGTTTTGTATCGAGTAGTTTTCTAGTTTTCCTGAAATATTCTTTTCGAATCTTGTCTTTCATTTCCACTTGTTTGATGGTGTCAGCCTCCAAGATACCCAAGTATTTGTAGTTTTTTTTTTCTCAGAGCGTTCTAATTTTGTATTGATTTGGTAGTTCCATTCCGTCAGTCATATGTCGTTTGCCACTTTTCATGACGAGCAAGGCACATTTTTCTATGTCAAATTCCATTCCTATGCCCTGACTGTATATTCTAACGGCGTGTATGAGAGTTTCCAGTTCTTTTTCCTTTTTTTGCAAATAGTTTAATGTCATCCATGTACATTAGGTGATTGATCTTCTCTTTCAATCTGTTAAGTTTGTATCTGGCAATGCATTTTCTGAGTATGTGGTGAAGTGGCATCATGGCTATTATGAATAGTAAGGGTGATAAGAGCATCTCCTTGGAAAATCCCTCTTAGATCTTTGTTTCAGCTAAGCTTCTTCCTGTTGTCAGCTTCACTCTCCAGGTTTGCATGGTTTTTTCAATGAAGTTTATGACTTCATGTGATATTTTGTACATTTTGAGACAGTGTATTATCCAACTTTGTGGGACCATATCATATGCCTTTTTGTAGTCAATCCAGGCCATAGCTAGATTTTTCCGTCTTGTCTTGCTCTCATTTAGGATGTGTTGATCTATGTAAAGTAATTCTGCTGTGCCTCTGGATCCTTTGCATTATTATTATTATTATTATTATTATTACTATTATTATTCCTTGCGAGTTTTTCCACACTGGCGTTAGTTGATGGTCTTTTAAAAGAGTGACAGCAAATTCCTTCAAGTCTCCAGTGCTATTCTGGCAGATCTCAGTAATTCTGTAGTTTGGATAGTCTCGGCACGTCTCCCAGTTTCCAACTCTTCCATTTCTCTTACCAATCTTTTGGGGGACCGTTCCGAACGCACCAATTATAATTGGTATCACCATCACTTTCATTTTCCATGACCTCTCCTTCTTCTTCTTCTTCTTCTTCTTCTTCTTCTTCTTCTTATTATTATTATTATTATTATTATTATTATTATTATTATTATTATTGACGATGTAACCAAATGTAATCTGATTTTCAAGCTGTTGATTATTGGCAATAGGAATATAGAAATAATACTATTAATAACAGCATTGTAGATTAAATAATGGTAAGTGATATATAAATGGGTATAACAAGACAGGAATTCAAGCCACTCGGGTTAATGTACTTTTAGGTGGTGGCACAAATAACAAGCGCTTAGGTTCTAATGGTTAAGAAATACCGTATTTGACAGCATATAAGACGCACCTCAATTTCAATCGGGGAAATCAAGAAAATATTTTAGTGAAACAAAGTACAAATATTAAACGTGATTAAATTAATATAATGAATATTATCAAGGATGATGCTTTTAATCTGCGTAATAGCCTTTTAAATAATTGCAATAGATATATGAAAGTTTCTCTAAAGTCTATGCTAATAGAAATTGCCAGGTTGCTAATTTCGGCCGACTATCGCAAATTTTAAACCTACGTATGGCATATTAAACGCAGGGGAATTTTAAAAGATATTTTTGTAAAAAAACAAGTGCGCTTTATATGCCGTCAAATACGGTAGTTTTTCTGCCCAAAATTAATTTGAATTTAGATCTGATCCGACACTCATCTCTTATGAATAAAATGTCTGGTGTTAGTAGTTTTAAAATTCAGTGGAATGATTTTTCAGTGCCATTTCAACAAATTATATATTCAAGGTGAAAGGATTTCCCTTGACGTCGTGTCTGACTTGCTGGACTGTGACGTAGCAGTAAGCGAATTCGAACAGAGGTATTTATTACTCATTTATTCCAGAAATAGTTACTATCAGCGTTTTCATTATAATTATCTTAAGTTCTTCCTGAATCACGTTATCTCGATTGAAGGATTTCAACTGCTCCTGTTTCGTCGCAGTGCAACCAAATTGTGCACATATTAGAAGCAGGTTTAAATAAAAGCGTGCACCTTTTTATTCCCCCCACACACCGAAAAAAGCACTAATTCTAAAAGTTCATAAAAATCAGCTTTATCATACCTAAAAATTGGCCATGTGTCAGATCATTCCTGCATCAGAAGATTTGAGTGGATGCATTGATAATAAATCTTTTAAAGGACAAAATAAACCTCTTTAATAAGACGTGTTTATCGTCTGCTGCAAAAAAAGGTCTGTGTATATTTATTTGCTCATTATTTTTTGGCAAGAAACTTGAAAATAATTTAATTCACAAAATATTCTGCTTAGAAGACATAATCCTCAAACATAAGACTCAAAATGCTGTAAATATAATTACTCTTGTGATCTTCTTAAAGACCGACATGGAATAAACTACGTCAACCAATGAAAATGCAAACAAAATATAAAAACTGACCAATTAGCAATCCAATCTGGTTTTAGTTTTAATAGATGAAAGAAGATTTTTCTGTTTTTTAACGGAATTTCAAAATTGTCTCTTTCAGGCAAATAAAAATGTTTTTTTTAAAATAAATAAGGTATTTTTTTGTTTTAAAATGATGTTTTAAATTTTAAAAAGCTGAAGTTTCCCCCGGAAAAAGAATCTCTGTTTTTGGTCATAACTAACAATGAAATATTCACTAAGCACTGACACGTGTCCTTGGGTCTAACACTAAACTGCATCTGATAATGAGGCTCCAGTTCTAGAGGTTTGGGGAGTGTAGAGTACCTCTTCATTGCCTTTACTCTCTGGTTCACACAGAGATGAAGTAGTAGTACCTGTTAGTGTCCAATATGTATGGGGAATTCCCGTGCTTGTCTGCGACATAGTAGTAAGCGCGTTCGAACTGCAGTCGCTCTATAACGTTCACTTTTGGACTAATACCATAAGGAAGGACATGAACCCTTTTATTCCTCCCACTATGGGTTAAATAGCGCCTGTAATCTCCTTCTACAAGTATAGCTTTAGCATTTAATAACCCATGAAGGTTGATATGCCATGAAACAAAATAAAAACGAAATCCACATATAGGTCAAATAGATGTGTTTATTAGTATTCAATATAACCGGGTGCAAAAAAAAAACCTCTTAAGAAACAACTGCACAAAAATGCCAATAAGAACGTCCAATGCACACGATTCTCTAATCTCTTGGCATAGAATAACCCTAGACGGTTGGACATGACGTTAAAATCAAACAATAATCAATAAGCAATGATGCTGGATTTCAAATTAAAGCTAAGAGAAGCTGAAGGCTCGACTCTGTTGGTCTGTGGTTACAACAGAGAAATCTATTTGTCCATATAAGCAACTCAAGAATTGCTTAAATGTTAGACGCTTGGATGGCGATGACCATTCGAAAAGCTTAACAACTAATCATTGCCTAATCCGAATCTACTTAATCACTTTTCTCTCTACTAACAACTTTATCTTTATTAACAATATGGTCATTGCAAGCAAATGGCGCGAGTAACATGGTCTTGATTCTTACCGCAGACGCTGTTAAGAAGCAACTTTCATTATTTCGTGTGTTTTTTTCCGGTACGAAACCTGCGAATTCATCTCAATGGCGGGAATGTAAAGCATCTTTTTCTTTTTCTCTTGGAAGACTGATGCACCTGGGAATTTTCTAAAGAAACGAGTAGGAATTACAGGGCGGTCTTAAACTTTATTCTTTATTGAGTGAGTGTTTTGTCTTGTTTTTCTTTTTTTTACGGGGGATGAGTGCTGTTGAATATTTTTTGTTTGGATTCATGCCTTTCTCAAAGGATAGTCTGGGGTCATACTCGTTGGGTCACTTCGTCTACCGATGGCACTGTTATTTTCATCTCTGTTTCTACGATGAAGCTCAAACCATCATCCCCCACCCCGACCTGATCATCAATACGACCGTCACCACCCCCCAGAGCTTTCCTCCCACTTCCGCATTACATCCTCTCCTTCCCCTCTCTCATCTTCTACATCTCAACCACCTTTCTCTCCCTGATTAATTATCTCTCTTCCCACTTCACCATCCCTTTTTCTCTTCTTTTCATCAACCTCCGAATCTGGCGGATACTCCATGGCGCCCTCCCCTACCGGCTAACACGCGAAACACAATCAGATTTAATGAACAGCGTTCTTTTTCTTCCTCCAGGTTTTTTTTTACTACTTTTTGTGCAGTTCCCGCTATTTTGTCAATCAATTTTTGTTCTTTGTCGTTGATTTTAGTAATTTCTATTGCCTTTTTGTCATTTTTGTGGTTGCTGTTTTTAGAGTCTTTTCTGTAATTAATTGTTTGTTTGACAATATCTTGCATGGAACTTGGTTTAATTTAGAAAAGAGGCGAAAAAAGAACGTGCAAAGGAATGTTGACGAGGTGGCTAAGTATAAGATAAGAGAATAAATGTTGTTATAATGTTGGAAATGATGTTGCTGTTGTTGTTGATGATGTTGGTGATGATGATGACAACCACACAAATGATAGCGTAAATGGTGATAAATAAAAAGGAGAAAACACAACTTCAAAAAATTAAACGGAAGAACTAAAAATTATGATGAGGGAGTGTAAATAGTCTTGGCTAAAAGCTTGGTAAAGGTAAAATAAAGCCGAACTTTTTTCGATTTTATTTTTCCAATGCCGGTATCATTGGAGAACGAGAAAATTTTTAGGAAACGGATCAAAGCCAGATCCATTTACCCAGACTTTTTTCTTTCCCCAATGATACCTGCATCAGAAACAATTTTTTAAAAAGTTCGGCTTTGTGTTACCTTTACCATGCATTTAACCAGAACGAGAAAGATTAAAAGATGAAATCAAGGAGAAAGAAGGAAAGATATTTTATTTATTTATTTATTCGATTTTATTTATTTATTTATTTATTTTATCTATTTATTTTTTCATCATATTTTGATTTATTCTTCCCAGCAGAATCTGATTTATCTAATCTTAGAAGTCATAAATTTGATTCCTTGATAGAAACACTTCATTTGCGAATGTAAAAAAATAAAGATAACTCTCCGACCTCGAGAATCCGTAATCACAAAACAAGATGAATTATTAAAATTAGAATCCTACCCAGAAATTTCAAATTTCATAACCCAACTGAAAAGAATTCAAGAAATTAATCCTGCTTAAAACTAAAACTAAAATCTACAACTGGGACCAATAAAAAAAAAAGATTATTTTCAATATTTGTTCTTTATTATTGTTTATATCTTTACCATTGTTATTATCTTTATTGTCTATGACATTATGATGTTTTTATGGGATTAGAATTGACATTTTTATTTTTGAGTTTTTCCCAGCAGTTATAACTGGTGGCTTTCAAAGAACTGCAAGTTTCTTCAGCTCTTTAGAAATCTTCTCTGTATTCGAAGTGATCTCATAGGTGCTAAGATCTGGATAACCTCTATTATTATTATTTTATTCATTCGAGGGTTTTTCACACCAGCTTTTGCAGATGGTTTTTCGCTGGAGACTTGAGTGACAGCAAGTCTCCTCAAGTCTTCAAGACTCTCCTTAGTATTCTGGCCGATCTCAACAATGCCGTAGTTCGGGTGGTCTCCACTTGCCCCCTTATTTTCAATTCTTCCAATCCCTGTACCAATCCTCTGGTGACTCTACCGAGCGCACCAATTACAATTGGTATCGCAGTCACTTGCATGTTTCATAATTTTTTTCAATACGCGAGCAAGGATTAAGTTCTTTTCTCACTTTTCGCCTTCCTTCAGTGGTCAACCGGAACGGCAAAGTCCACAATTCAGCCGGTTCTCCCCCTTTTTTTTTTTTTGTTAATTATCACTACGTCTGGTCATCTGGCCGAGATTAGATAATCCATTTTTATCTCAAATGCATCTCATTTTCCAGGACGGATTCTAGGTTGTATATATATATTTGTCTGTATGGTCAAATTTTAAACTTCTTACACAATTCTAAGTGGATCACTTTGCCCACTCAGTCGTGTTTAGTCTCATACTCTCTTTGCACTAATTTAATACATTCACTTATTATAGGATTGATTGTATTGTCTTTATCACAACTTAGTCTACATCTACTATTTTGTTGCATCCTGTCTATTCTTGCTTTGACATAGTTCGTCCTTATGGCGTTATTTTATGCTGCTATCAAAAGAGATTCAGTTTCTTTAGGATTTTCCTTTCTTAGCCATTTCCAAGTCTTTTCGTGAGATATTTCGCTTGCTTGTCACTTAAAATGTCCATACAGTAGTTTTTCTCCCCATTTTTATTTTCTAATTATTTTATTCTGTTGATGCTTGTGTTGTCTGTATTGTTTTTAATGGCTGTAATCAGTATTCCACCGCGCGGTTTTATGTAGTCTTCTAGTTGTTATATAGAGGCATCGATGCTATCTTGAAAATTGGCAAGTTCTCTTCCTCCTTTTTCCCCCCATAAAGTCTGTCTACGTCATCTCTGGGATGCAAAGCCTTATGCATCGTCATGAGCTTTCTGGTTCCCTGGTTCATTTGTTGGAGTTCTTCTCTAGTCTACTGTAAATATGGTCTCGAGTATCTTACGAGGGGTAGAGTCCAGGTATTTATCCCTTTGATGAGATTTCTGCTATGTAGTTTGGTTTTGAGTAGTTTTCTCGTCTCCTAACGTCTTACTTTTTTATTTTTTCTTTCATCTCTGCATGTCTAATGGCATCCGCTTCCAATATTCCCAGGTATTTGTAGGTTTCCTTTTCTCCAAGCTTTCAGATTTTTCTTGATTTGGTAGTTCTATTCCTTCCGTCCTATGTCGTTTTCTGCTTTTCATTATGATCTTGACACATTTTTCCATCCCTATATCTTGACTGTATATCCTCATTGTTTGTATTACGGTTTCCAATTCTTTTTCATTTTCGGCCAACAGTTTGGTGTCGTCAGTGTACATTAGGCGGTTAATTTTTTCTTGCGATTTATGAAGTATGTGCCAGCCAGTGCATTTCCTTAGCATGTGATTGAGAGGCATCATCACTATTACAAATAGTAATGGTGATACCGCATCTCCCAAGAAGATTCTTCTCTGGGTTTTCCCCTCTGATAAGCTTTTTCCGATCGCTGTCAGTTCGACTCTCCAGTTTGGCATGGTATAAACTTCACCGTTAATCTTGAACATTTTGAGACAATCTATTATCCAGTTTTGTGGCACCATATCACATGCCTTTTTATAGTCTACCCACGTCATAGCTAAGTTTTTCTGTATTGTCTTGCTTTCCTAGAGGATGTGCTAATCAATGTTTTCTTGTACCTCAGTTCAACTTGCAGCATCCTTCCTATTTCGCGGAGAAGAGCCCGTGGCTTATTAGTGAATTGTATATCAACTCCCTAATTTGAGCTGTTGATTTTCTTTAGTATTTTTCACATCATCAGTTATGGGCCTGTAGTTGTAGGGGGCAGTTTCTTTTTGGAGACCTTTTTGCATCAGGGAGGGGGGGTTTTTTGTCATTCATTACGGTATATTTATTTCTTGAAGGCATCTATTCATTTCGATAGCTTGTCTGTCATGGATGGAAGTACATTTTTTAAACCAGTATCCATGCATGCCATCATGCCCTGGCATTATCCAGTTTGGCATTTTTTGACTGATGCCCTGAGTGAATTGAAGAGTATTTTCGCCCTCGGTGCTTCTGCGAAACCTCTCTGTTTTCCTGTGTTGCTTATCCGTTCGACTTTTCTGTTATGTTCTCTTCGTTCCCATATTTTGTTCCAAAATTGTTGTTTCATGGTTATCCGATTGTTGATATATGTTTGTGCATTCACTCCGTACTCGCTGATAACATTTTTTTCGTTGGTTTGGAATGTCTTGTTTTGTTTGTATTGTTTTACCCAGTTTTTATATCTTTTTCGTCTTTCTTCTTTTGCCAGTTCCTTCTGGTTTATTTCCTCAACTTGTATTGTTTATTTTACTTGTTGAGTTATTTTTGAACTTTTCGACCCAACAAGGTTTCAGCGTTCTTCCTCTGTCTGACCTTTTTTGCTTATTTTCATAGATTTTTTATCTGCGTTTTCAATCGAATTTCCCATCCAGGTTTTGAGTTTCTGTTCGTGTTCTTTCGGAGAACACCGATTTATTTACTCCTTTAAGTGTTTTTCACACCTCCATTAGCTGATGGTTTCTTACTGAAATTTGAGGGACAGCAAGTCTCCTAAAGTCTCCAGGACTCTTCTCAGTATTCTGGTTGATCTTAATAATGTCGTCTGGATGGTTTCTACCTGTCTTCTGATTTCCAAGTCTTCCAATCTCTTTACCCATCCTTTGGGGATCGTTCCAATTGCACCAACCACAATTGGTATCACTGTCACCTTCATGTAAGGTCTAGGTACTCATTTGCCTTTTCGTTTTCTTTTATTTTCACCCTGTGGTCAGCCGGGACGGCAAAATCCACTATACGAAAAGTGCTCTTTTATTGTTGTTCTTCTTATTATTATAAACTAATTTTCAGTTTTATTTTTGGTTTCTAACTATCATTTACCGGGTCTTTACTCGAGACCTAGCATGAGAGAAAGTATTGATAATATGTATTTTATTGATTCATGTTTGTTTGTTTTTTTATCTTCTTTGGGTGATATTTCAGTAACATTGATAATACTCTTCAAAGGAGATGAGCTGTTTCAGATTCCTCAAACAGTCGAGTCTATTCTTGTACTCCTTTATGTATCTGTTTGTTTCATTTGCTTATTATTGCGGTTTCATTTCTCTGTCACTGTTTCTACCTCTGTCTGCCTAATTTGTCTGTCTGTCTCTCTTTCTCTCTATCCCTCTCCACATATCCTATATTTGCTATTCTGTTGAATTTTATCAACTATGGCTTTTATATTATAGCATTTTCTGGTTATTTGGTTATTATAGCATTTTCTGGGCCGCTATTAACAACAATCCAGTTTCTCTTTTTAGATTTCCTCAGCATAGTCATGTCCTGGTTATCTCGTGTAGAATTTACTTGGTTTATCTTTTGAGGTGTTCATTTAGTTGTTTTTCTTCCCATTTTTGTTTCCTCAATTTAATAATTCCTCTTTTCTTTTTTGCTGTTGATGTTGTTAGTTGCAGTAATTAGTTTCTCTTTGGCCTTTTTAAAAATGTTTTTCGAATGCTTGATTTGCCTCATCTTCCTGTTTTCTTGTAAGATATAGTCTATCCATATCATCACTTGGGTGTTTGGCCATGTGATTCATCATCAATTATCTTGTTCTGTAGCTCATGTTTTTTATCTCCTCTCTAGTTTAGGAAGTTTAATATTTTACCAGGAAGATTTTACGGCCATTTATTTCTTTCATTTAATTCATGTTGTAGAGTTTCCAATAGCCTCTTTGTCTTTTTTGAGATTTTCCTTCATTTCTTTTTCTTTGGTTATATTTGCTGCTAATAGTCCCAGTTATTTGTTGCTTTCTTTTCACAGTGACTTTTGATATTTTTTTTCTTTTGCTAGTTCGATTTTTTCTATTCTTTCTTTTATTTATGACAAAAATTGTGTAGGAAGAAATGTGTTGAATCTGATAGAATGTACGTAGAAAGGTAAAAAAGAAGAAAAATATGTTCAATGGATTGTTTATTTGCCAACACATTTCGACTTTAATCTTTTTTTGGATGCAAAAGTGTTTTGTCGAAATTATTTTAGTTTGAAAAATAATTTTGATTGATAAATTTTGATTCAATTAAAAGTCTTCATCAGGGCTTGTAGATCTTGATATTATTCAGTTTTTTCACATAGCAAGATCTTATGAAGACTTCTAATTGGATTAAAATTTATCATAATTATTTCTCATACTAAAATAATTTCGATAAAACACTTTTGCATACAAAAAAATAGAAGTCGGAACGCGTTGGCAAATAAACAAACCATCAAAGATATTTTTCTTCCGTTTTGCCTTTTCTTCGTACATGAAAAGCATGACACATTTCTCACTTCTAAATTCAATCCATATGTCTTACCAAAAGATTCTAAATATTTCTTATTAGCCCTTTTTTTGCAAACAGTTTACATCATCCAACAACATAAACTAGCTTATTTTTCCTTAAAATCTTAAAAATTATATCCTCCTTTATATTTTCTTAGGATATAATTTATCGGTCTCATGATGAGTTTTTTCTTAAAAATGCTTCTTTGTTATTTTTAACGTCTACAAGGTGTTGTCCTTTAACTAAGCTGATGGATGGAAGATTTTACTAGTCTGTCAATATTAGTGTGTCCATGTATAGGGGTCCATTGGATAACGTCGCTTATAAGTTCGTCCTTCCCTCTCTGGCAGTTTTCAGTACGCCTTGCTCATTTTTTGGAAGAGGTGCCGTTTGTGATACGCGAGGCAAGTGGTCATACAACTGCTGTTTTGTAGGGTGCTGCTTCCAGGATTTATTCAAAACAGCACACGGCATCCTTGTGTAGTTCCAATCTAGCTTTTTCCCCAAACATTTTGTTTGGTCCAAGTGGTGCACCTATACAACAGTAATGACATTGCTACAGTTTTGAAGTATTTCCATTTGATTCAGTCCGAGAGATCAGATTCTACCAGCGTGTTTCGTAGTTCAATTCTTCTTCTTCTTCTTCTTCTTCTTCTTCTTCTTCTTCTTCTTCTTCTTCTTCTTCTTCGTCTTCTTCTTCGTATTATTATTATTATTATTATTATTATTTTGCACATTGCGAGTGTTTCACCCTAGCTGAGCGGGTGCTATTTCACCGGAGTCTGAGTGACTGTAAATCTTGTCAGGTCTCCGGCTGTATTCTGAGTATTCTTGCCGATCTCAAGATTCCTGAAGTCTTGCTGGTCTCGATTATTCCTCTAATTTCAAATTCATCCAGTTTTTTCCAAGCTTTTTGGGACCCTTCCAAACGCATCAATTACAATTGATGTCACCATCACCCTCATGTCACATTTTTTTCCGTTCTCTGGCATGGTTCAAATATATGTCTATCTTTTTGCTTTCTTTTTCTTTGGTCGGTGGTAAGAGCAAAACCCACATGACAGCAAGTTCTCATTTTTTTTATTCCATCAATATTTATTTTCTTGAAAGACCAATTTTTTAATCAAATAAATCAATAATCATAGCAAATTTCTCCCGAAAGATGAGCACAGTATTTGTAGGATCAGAAAAATAATCAGTTATGGATTTTTTCAATTTCTTTCATTATTTTGATATTTTTCATTCATCTAAACAATTCTATTTCATAGTCTCACTTGCTAATATTCTTCATCTCAGATTATTTTATTTTTCATTTCTTCTTCTTCTTCTTCTTCTTCTTCTTCTTCTTCTTCTTCTTCTTCTTCTTCTTCTTCTTCTTCTTCTTCTTCTTCTTCTTCTTCTTCTTCTTCTTCTTCTTCTTCTTCTTCTTCTTCTTCTTCTTCTTCTTCTTCTTCTTCTTCTTCTTCTTCTTCTTCTTCTTCTTCTTCTTCTTCTTCTTCTTCTTCTTCTTCTTCTTCTTCTTCTTCTTCTTCTTCTTCTTCTTCTTCTTCTTCTTCTTCTTCTTCTTCTTCTTCTTCTTCTTCTTCTTCTTCTTCATTCACGTTTATTTATTTTTCTCAAAACTTCAAAAGGCTTACAAGTTTATTTTTTTTTTTTGCCTCGGGAAATTTCTTTAAAAACCACTGAGCAATGACCGTATAAAAAAAAATTAGGATTCACTTTGAAATTGCCTGTTTTTTTTTTATTGGTGTGTTGTTGTTGTGGTTGTTGTTGTTTTCTTCTTACTAAACGTATTTGTATGTGTTTGTTTATAAATCTGTCGGTATTTATGCATTTTTTATTTCCTATTTTAGTATTTGTTTGTGACTCTCAAGAAAACAATTTCACTTCTTTAATTAGGAAACCATATCTTTTGATAGTTATGCATTCATTGCTTAGCAACATCTTCATACGTATCTTTGAATAATTATTTACCGCTTGCCTCACATTAAAAAAAAAGCCTTTCAAAATATTTTGCAACATTAAAATAAAATGATCAACCAAAATAAACACTGTAATGATGTACACGTAATTGCAACTTATAATGAAAGGTTACAAAAGTGATACTGGAAAATTAATCTATCTAATTGGTATGAGTTTGAGAGAGAGTCTATATAAGTCTCTTACTGAGAATAACTTTGATTAACGACTGGACTGTCTGGCACCCGACAATCGACCTTCAGGTCTTTTACCCTGTGTCAAGTTCTGTCTGGTAGGAGGCAGAGACAGATATAGGACTGTCTGGCATCCATGCCGGACGATCAATAAGCTCGTTGAGCCGCCGTTGGTGGAGGTGCGCCTTGACGGCTTCCTCGAACCTCACGAGGCCGTCCCCCCAGGCTCTAACCCTTCTTGGAGAGGCTGGGTTTAACCCCTGGCGCCTGAGGCACCGCTTTTTAGGGAAATGCCGACGGGGGCATTTTTGGAGCCACCGGGCATGTCTGGGTTACAGCTCTAGGCCTGGACCCACATAAAAAAGGCCTTGTGCCACACTCGTCAGTCTAGTGAGACGTTCGTCAAATATCGCTCGGTTAGACACTAGTGTTAACCTTGCACATGACAACATTTATTAGTTTGTTAAGAAGGAAATATTTTGATTGTCTCAACGCAAATGAAAACCATGTTTGGTAAATAAAAAATAGCTCCTCCCGTTGAAAGTATTGCTGTTTGTTTTAAATTCTAAATTAAATGATGAGACAGCAGAATAAAACTCTTGATTGGCCATTGATCGAAATTAGCTTCTCTTATTGCTTTTATAAAATGTTTATAATTTGAGGCATATAATAAAGGATCAATTTGCCAGGTTGCTGGAGAAGCAGAGATGAACTCATAAGAGATGTACTCTTATGGATCCCCACACATGGCCGCGCAAAAGCAGGACGACCAGCTCGAACGTACATTCAGCAGCTATGTGAGGATACAGGCTGTTGTCCTGAAGACCTACCTAGGGCGATGAACGATAGAGAGGAGTGGCGAGAGAGGGTCAGGGATATCCGTGCTACCAGCGCGATATGATGATGATGATGACAAGGAAAATTGTTATTGCAGGAAAAGACTAAATTATATTGAATTTTTGACAATTATCAAAATGTCTGGATTGAAACTTAAGATTGAAATTTTTGGAAGATCCGCCACTGCTAATCTTGTAAAGAAAAGGATCAATATTTATTTATATCTACTCAATTATTTATGATTTGAATGAATATTTATTGCCTTAGATCTAGCTTTCCTTTATTTTAACCCTTTCATTGTCTGGAGAATCGCATGTGACTCTCTGACTCGTTTTCGGATCATACAAAAGGATAAAATTTGGTGAAAACCTGTGAGGAAATACTTCTTACTTGCCTAGAAAAGTAAAAAGGTTGATTTAGTTTGCAACTGGATTTTTTTTCTTCTCTCGTTAAACTTATCAAAGTTTTACCAACTGAAACATCGTAGATTCTGCCAGTCAATAAACCCTTAACACAGCTGACCTCAAATGATTGTATGTTTTAAGAATGGATGTTCATCAAATAAATTTATCAACATTAAAGATTTCACAATCCGTTTGATTATTTCACACCTAATTTGGTTATTTTTCTCGAGAGTTTTGCAATAAATTCAGCCATTTCTTGTTTTACTAAATTGATGACAAGAGAGATAGTGTTACTTTTGCAGGTGTAAATTGTTACATGGCTATGCCTCCATACATTCCTCTCTTTCGAACCAAACATAAGATCTTTCTTTCTTAATCACATTAGAACAAGTTGCAAAATCAAAAAGACAGAGATGATAAATGAATTTTCTAATGACAGATATATAAAGCAGTTCAACGGTGACAATATTCAGATGCTTCAATTTCCTTCCCAGTCAATCAGCCAACTCCAATCAATTTCAGTGAAATAAAAGTCTTCAGATATCGTCCCGTTTGGTGCCTCGTGTTGTGTAATGGTTAACAAGTTAGACTTGCCAACCTTCAGGAATGAGTTTCAGTCTCAGAGGGTGCTCCATTCATACAGTATTGTGCTACATCTAAGCAAAAATCTCGGTGAATTGTTATATTGTAAATCAAGTTGGGCGCCTCAGGTGTTGTAAGGATTACCAAGCAAGATTAATAAAACTTCAAGAATGAGACCGAGTCTCATTGGGTGCAACATTCATACGGCCATGTTTTACATCTAAACAAAAGCTTGGTAAATTACTATTGTAAGTCCCGTTGACTTACGGTCAAGTATCGGATCCCGATAGATCACCGAAGTTAAGCAGCGATGAACCTGTTTGATTTTTGGATGCGTGACCATTTGAGTCACAGCAGATTCTGTAAGCAATCTCTAAGGCCTGTGTGCCATTCCGAAGCAAAGTTTAGTAAATAACGACATTAAGTTCCGTAGACTTTTCAAATTTTAAAATCTGATATTAATGAAAAAGTTAAAACTATAGAATTAATTATAAATATGAGGGAAACAGAGAAGCATGCAGTAAAGCCGTTTTGTGTAAGTTTTTATTACATAGACCAAGATTGATATGAAAAATATAAGTATATATATATATATATATATATATATATATATAATTAAGAAAACATTATAATTAAAATTTTCCATTGGAAATGGTCAAAATCAGTAAAATATTGAACTCTATGCCCAGTAATGCGTAGCAATATTACGATATTTCAATTATAAAACAAAACAAAATGATAAAGATTCCTCAAATCTCTGAACAACACGCACATAATTTTCAGTCGAGCTTACATCAACACGACTGAAGTCCATTGAATTTAATGAATTATTCTTACATATGACTTTTGGCTACAACTAAAGGAACTTTGACAACAGTAATCAAGGAAAATAATCACTTCCTATGTGTGTCTCGGCCATTCAAATTTCATTGAAATTTGTGGCTATAATAAAAAAAGAATGATTCATTTTTTTTCAGTGTTTGCTTATTTTTGCCCCCCCTCTCTCTCTGTCTCTCTATCTCTGTCTCTGTCTGTCTCTCTCTCTCTCTCTCTCTATATATATATATATATATATATATATATATAATTAGAAAAGTAGACGTTTTATAGCTCTAAGAAAACCGTCATAAAAACTAATTAACCATACTAAATTAATCTCTTTAATATCTATTGTTATTTACTAAGCTTAACTAAGATGTGACCCAAGTCCAGAAATGTGGGGCACCTAGTGAGAATCGAACTCACAATCAATTAACTGCTGATATAGCTTGCTAACAATTACTCCCCGTAAGGTCCCCCCCACAAGTCATTAGAAAGCAGAAAACAAAATTTTATCAAGAATCGATCTTCAAACCTAACTTAAACTTAAAGAATCAATAATTGATTAAATGACTTATCAAAAGAAAAACGCTAATTACATTCCTTTATTTTACCGTAAGCAGATGCACCCATTTTTTTCAAAAGGACGAAGAAGCTCCCCAAAATACAATCCGTCAATATTGCTCTTTCATCGATTTCAACAACCTTCTAAGATTCAGTATTTAAAACATAAAAAACAACCTACCACCGAAACAAATCCCCGCATATGATAAATGGTGTTTACTTCTTTTGGAAGATTGTATCTACGGCAACAAAAACAGCCGCAACAACAACATACATTAGAGTTACAACGAGTTCAATTTCCAGATATGTCACAAGACTCATAATCGAACCAAATCTCTATTTGTCAACGCCCTAAACACCATAACTGTCGTCCAACTAATATCTGTTTAACTGTGTTTGTTGATAATACGAAAATCCTAGCTGGTTACAAATACAAGAGGAGATAACTAATTCTTGAAATATTTTTCATTAAGACCAGACAGCTCTTCATGTCTAAAATCACCTACGATGAGGATAGCTAGCGAATAAAACATTAAAAGCACGTGACATTTAACAAATAAAAAAAGTCACCATGTGCGTTGCAATATCTTGATGTGTTTTGCTTTCCAGTATTTTCACTCTGTGACGCTCTGGAATGGCGAAATCCACTTATTCCAAAATTATTTACTTTTAACAAACTAAAACTCAATCTGGTCCACTGGATAGTGTTATTTCTTTGTACCTCAAATTATCATAATCATTTTTTACCCGGTCGGCGGCGGAGGTGGGGGGCTATAGAATGCACTGACTGCATCTCTGCAGAGGGGTAAGATCCTTGCCCCAACAAGTGACACTAAACAATCTGATGGTGAGGTTCCAGTAATGCTGGAGCTTTGGGCAATGCAGAGCACCCCTCCATTGCCAATCGCTCCCAGGTCCACTCTTGCCCAGAGTGGTAGCACTCGATAAGGGCCTTATCTATGAGTCAAACAGAACTTAACCGTGGTTTCGAGAGTTTACACTTTTTGCATTTAAATTACTTATCTATGCTAAACTAAATTGTTTAAAATAGAACTGTTTTGAGATTTAAACTGCGTACTTATGCTAAACTGAATTATCTGAAATAAAATGGTTTTTCACATTTAACCTGATGTATTACCCAGTCGGTTAGGGCTGAAGAATATACCGACAGCACCTCTGCAGAGGGGTAAGACCTCCACACTGTATGTCCTGGATATGACATTAAACAATCTGATGGTAGGGTTCCAGTGATGCTGGAACTTTGGGGAATGCGGAGCACCCCTTCATTGCCATCGCTCCTAAGTCCACTCAGAAATATTTAGACAATTAAACTGTGTACTTATGCTAAACTGAATTGTTTGATATAGAACAGTTTATTTGAATAAAAATGGATTTGGCATTAAATAACCTACAAAGGTTGATATGCCATAAAACACAAAGAAACAATTCTTTTCCTCCTTGCGAGTTTTTAACAACTGGATTCTGAGTGACAGGAAGTCTTTTCAGGTCTCCAGGACTTTTCTCAGTATTCTAGTTGATGATCTTTCACAGTATTCCGTGTGACAGCAAGTCTCCCCAATTCTCCTTGACTCTTCTCAATTCTCTTGGATTCTTCTCAACACTGTTGAAGTCTGGATGGTCTCGATTCTTCCTCTGATTTCCAATTGTTCTAATACCATTTTCAAGCCTTTGAGGATTGTTCACAGTGCTACATCTACAAATGGTATCACTGCTACCCTCACCTTTTTCTTTTTAGTTCTCCAGCAAGGTTCAAGTATTTGTTTATCTTTCCACTTTTTTCTCTTCTATGATCCGTTGGAACTGCAAAATTCACTTGAAAACAGTTTTCCTTTGTTCTTTTTTCTTATTTTACACAAGATCTGGACTTCTAGCTGGAATTAGCCGGTCTTTTTCCACACAACCAACACTTACTACTCTAATGCGCATTAGTAATTTTCTCTTTGATTTTTATAGGGGGTGTCCTCATGGTGTAATGGTTAAAGCGATAGACTGCGGAATCGTAGTACGCGAGTTCGTACTCCAGTCGCGCTATTACGTTCACTTCCGGGCAAATACCCTTGGGAAAGGTATGAACCCCCTTATCCTCCCAGCTATGGGTGAAATAGTACCATTACTGTTCTTCTAGGAGAATGGCTTCGGCATTAAATAACCTAAAAAGAGTTGATATGCCATTAAACAAAGAAACCAAACCTTGATTTTTATGGCATTATTTTGTGCTGCTATTAAAAGAGATTCATTTTATTTCTTGAAGTTTCCCTTTTGTAACCATGCCCAGGTCTTCTTGTATTCAATCTTCCTAGTTTACCGCTATTATTATTATTATTGCTGCTGCTACTACTACTACTGCTGCTTAATTCCTTGCGAGTTTTAATTGATCTTTCACTCAACTATGAGAGACAGCAAGTCTTCTCAGGTCTCTCTTCTTCTTCTTCTTCTTCTTCTAATTATTATTATTATTATTATTATTATTATTATTGCTGTTGCTGTTAATGATTTGAAAGTATATATAATTTTATATTTGAAAATGTTAGTGGCAATATATCATCATAAAACCTTCCCCATGAAAATAAAATGTATAAAAATCAGGCAAAAACGATTCCGCTTGTATGAAGTGCAATGATTTTAGATTAAATGTTTTAGTATTTGTTCTATTTACCTTTTCTAAATTAGAGCACAAAACATATAAACAGGCGCGCGCGTGCACACACACACACACACACACACACACACACACACACACACATGTATTCTAATGCAACAAACAACCCCAAAGTCTTCATCATGGTGTAACTAAAAGCTTAAAAAGCAAAAAAAAAATATTAAGTCCTAAGTCATTTCCTCTGTTTACAGAGAAACGGTCTGCCGGATAAAATATGGATAGTCTCCAATACTTTCAAATGAAATAAAGAGTCCAACTTATTCAGAACCAAGAAAAAAATTCACTCTCACCTTCTCAGCACAGTCACGATTATATAATTAAAACTAAATATAGAGTCCCATGGGAAACTTTAGCGGTGAGAGAAAAACGTGCACTAGTGAAAACAGCCTCCAAAAACTATCGAAAAAAACCCAACAAACACAAATGCCTTAAAACTAAAAACGGCTCAATATCAATTAACAGGCATATATATAAAGGAACAGACAGAATACATTCAAAATCAGATAGATAAGATTAGAGACTCGGTGGAAGATAGACAATCTAGAATTGCCTGGCAAACAATAAACGAAGTGAGCAGAAGAAAGAACACAGCCAAAGCAAAACTTAAAGCAGCAAACCAACAAGAAAGAATAAAACTGTGGAAACAGCACTTCGAAAACTTACTTGGAAACCCACCAAAAATAACGCCTGAACCAATCACCAGAATAATTAGCAAACAATTAGACATTAAACTTGGACCGTTCACACAAGAAGAACTCGACTCGGTTCTCAGAAAAATTAAAAATAGGAAAGCTGCAGGACTGGACGAAATTCCCCCGGAAGTATGGAAGACCAGACAATTCGACGACATACTGCTCCGACACTGCAACGCAGTATACAATCAAAATCCGATAGATAGATGGACGAAGGGATGCATACTCCCCTTCCCTAAAAAGGGGGACCTCGGATTAGCCAAAAACTACCGAGGCATAACACTTACATCCATAGCTGCCAAAATCTACAATGCCCTACTACGAAACCGAATAGAACCCAAAATCGACAACATACTTAGAAAAAACCAAAATGGCTTCCGAAGAAATAGATCCACGACCTCACAAATATTAACCATCCGCAGAATCCTTGAAGGTGTACGGGCAAAGAACCTACAAGCGACATTAATATTTGTCGACTTTACCAAGGCTTTCGACTCCATTCACAGAGGAAAGATGGAACAAATCCTACTAGCGTACGGCATACCTAAAGAAACCGTAGCGGCAATAACGATTCTCTATAGAAACACTAAAGTAAAAGTACGATCACCAGATGGAGACACAGAATACTTCGACATAGTAGCAGGAGTACTACAAGGAGACACGCTGGCTCCGTATCTCTTTATCATTTGTCTAGACTACGTACTTAGAACATCGATTGACAAAATCAAAGAGAATGGCTTCGAACTGACGAAGAAAAGAAGCAGAAGATACCCCGCAACAACAATTACCGACGCCGACTACGCCGATGACATAGCGATACTGGCAAATACACCTGACCAAGCCGAAACACTTCTGCATAGTTTGGAACGAGCAGCAGCAAGCATAGGCCTCCATGTTAATGCACACAAAACGGAATATATGTGCTATAACCAAACGGGGGACATCTCCACTCTAGAAGGAACCCCTCTTAAACTAGTAGACAAATTCACGTACCTAGGAAGCAGCGTAGAATCAACCGAAAAGGACATCGAAACGAGGTTAACGAAAGCATGGACAGCTATCAATAGGCTATCGACTATATGGAAATCAGACCTAACCGATAAAATGAAACGCAGTTTCTTCCAGGCAGCGGTCACATCGATACTGCTATATGGATGCACTACATGGACGCTAACAAAACGGCTGGAGAAGAAACTAGATGGCAATTACACAAGAATGCTGCGTGCAATCCTGAACAAGTCCTGGCAGCAACACCCCACAAGACACCAACTGTACGGCCACCTACCCCCTATCACGAAAACTATTCAAGTTAGGCGAACCAGACATGCAGGACATTGCTGGAGAAGCAGAGATGAACTCATAAGAGATGTACTCTTATGGATCCCCACACACGGCCGCGCAAAAGCAGGACGACCAGCACGAACGTACATTCAGCAGCTATGTGAGGATACAGGTTGTTGTCCTGAAGACCTGCCTAGGGCGATGAACGATAGGGAGGAGTGGCGAGAGAGGGTCAGGGATATCCGTGCTGCCAGCACGATATGATGATGATGATATATATATATATATATATATATATATATATGTTTCTCAATACTCTGTACTGGGACTAGATTACGTGAAAAACGTGACAAATATATATATATATATATATATATATATATATATATATATATATATATATATATATATATATATATATATTAGTCACGTAACCTAGTCCCACTATAGAGTAATAAGAATTTCCTTTGGTAAGATGACACGTGCTATTACGCATGTAAACAGAAGAATGAAAGAACGAGAGTGGGAAAGAGTTGGAACAAACTGTTGTAAAGAAGAGAAGAAACCTTTTGATAGATAGATAGATAGATAGATAGATAGATAGATAGATATTAATAAACTTAGACTGAAATGAATAGACCTAGATAAATAGATATCAGTAGACTTAGATAGCTCGCTAGATAGCAAGATATGAAAAAAAATTAGATATATAGGAAATGAATATGATTGTTAACTATCAGGAAAATATGATTAAATTATTTACATATTATTTTTAAAAAATGTCAAATAAAATTTGATAAAAGTTTCAGGAAAAAATTTGAAATTCGAATATTGCTCTCTACTTAATCGATAAATAGATTGATCCTGCTAAAATTACAATAGAAAGTGATCGTTTAATTTCTTCAGTTTTATTTCATTCATACATTTCCCAAATAAATCCTTCTCGTTTATAAATTGAATAAAAGTAATTAATTTCTTTTACTTTCAAATTTTTCAATAAAAGTTACTTTTTTTAAAAATACTTACAACCCTGTTTATACGATGCACTTACAAATAAAAGTTATCATTTGATATGCATAACATCGTCTGATTCAACTTTTTCAATCAATTTAATAGACAATTGTGTATACGGACAGATCGACAGAGTGTTTCTAATGGGGGAAAGCTTCAATTAGGATGGGAAGAGGCATGTTGTGTAAATAGGGGTGGAAATGCTTAAAAATGATCTATGTTGCAAGTGTATTAGTTTGCATCTCTTAGTGGTTGAGAGTAGCCACCCGTCTCCCCGGTGTAGGACTATATCTTGAATAAATAGTAAATATACTTTATTCTTTATTTCAACCAATATTATTTTGGAAGGGGACAATGGAAATCGAAAAAAAATGGTTTTGTTTAGAATTTTCCAATAGAAAGAAAAATCCTGGAAAATAGAATATTCATTTATTTCAGACTTTTCATCTATCTATCTATCTATCTATCTATCTATCTTAGTCTGTTCATTATCTATCTATCTATCTATCTATCTATCTGTTCATTATCTATCTATCTATCTATCTATCTATCTGTTCATTATCTATCTATCTATCTATCTATCTATCTATCTATCTGTTCATTGCTATCACTCAATTTATCATGATATTCGTATTACCATAACACAACAAAAACAACAAAGCAAAGTGATATTTTCATTAGAGCAATACAACTAAAATGCGTCGAAAGAATAAAGGAATTTCCAGTCCAATTTGCGACTGAATGATAATTTTGTAGCGTCTTCATTCGCAATGAACATAATCCTCACTCCTTCTTCAGTCGAAGCATCAAAATCATCATGGACTGCAGACACAACGATTACTTAATTGATCATGGATTATCTAGTATTAAAGACAGAATTTGAAGGAGTTTATGGGTTAGTTAATTAAGGGGAAGTGTAGGTGACTATTGAAATTTTAATCAATATCATTCATTCAGTAGCATAATAATTTTAAGAATGACGGATCGGTACTACATTCCGGGATCAAAGTATAGAATCTGTAGTGCATGTGAAAAGAGTCCCCCCCCCATATATATTCATGAGTGAGTGTGTATGTGTTATGTGTATTCATTGGATCGCAGTATATAATCGTTTTCACTGAAGATCAAGTGACAAACAGATCTCAGTGCATCTTCATTCTCCTGAATATGCAAGCTGATTTTCGTTGTTATGTGTTATTGGGTTACACTTTCCTTCCGTTATTTCCTAACATTTTACTGTATTTTTCTCGGCATTTCAACTACAACTGTCTCCTTCATGCTCTGTAATTTCTTGAGTTCCTTGGTCCGATCAAGAGATCCAACTTTTTGCTTTCTTTTCTCTAGTTCGATTATTATCATTTTATTCCTTTGAGAGTTTTTTCACACCAACGTTAGCCGATGGTTTCTCACGGGAGATTGAGTGACAATAAGTCTCCTCAAGTCTCCAGGACTCTTCACAGTATTCTGAGTAATCTTAACAATGCAGCAGTTTGGATGGTCTCTACTTGTCCTCTTATTTCCAAGTCCTATTATTATTATTATTATTATTATTATTATTATTATTATTATTATTATTATTTACTCCTCTAGAGTTTTTCACGTCAGTATTACCTGATGGTTTTTCACTGGAGTTTGAGTGACAGCAAGTCTCCTCAAGTCTCCTGGACTCGTCACAGTATTCTGGCTGTCCTCAGCAATGCTGTCGTTTGGATAGTCTCTACCCGTCCGCCAACTTCCAAGTCCTCCAGTCCCTTTATTATTATTATTATTATTATTATTATTATTATTATTATTATTATTATTATCTTACCCCTTGCTAGTTTTTTCACACCTGTTGTAACTGGCAGTTTTTACTGGAGTTCGAGAGACCAAATTCTCCTTAGCTCTCTTGAACTCTTCCTTGTAATGTAACCATTCTCAGCAGTACGATCGACTCTTCTTCTTCTTCTTCTTCTTCTTCTTCTTCTTTAACATAACTACTTTATAATTATTACTACTAAACATTTTACTACTACTATTGGTCTAGTGGGTAGAGTGTTCGCCAATGGTCCGAGAGCCTGGGGTTCAATCCCAGGTCGAGTCATACCAAAGACTCAAAAATGGTACTTGATGTCGCATTGCTTAACACACAGCACTTTAAGGTCAAGGGTAAGTGGAGGAATTCAGAGAATGGAATAGTGCCCTTCCCTACATCTTGGTGTTGTAGCTATTGAAAAGGGAGCCTTAGCGACGCCCACGACTACCATCGCTAACAACTACTACTATGCTACTACGAATAATTTACACTGCTCAATATTATTATTATCATTATCATCATTATTATTAAATAATGATGATAATGATAATAATAATATTGAGCAGTGTAAATTTTCAGTATAAAATATATTCAGAAAACAATCCAGTCTTAATGCTTGTGTATGTGTGTGAGCGCACACTTTTGTGTCCGAGGGGGTGTCCTCGTGGTGTAATGGTTAAAGCGATGGACAGCAGAATCGTAGTACGCGAGTTCGTACTCCAGTCGCGCTATTATGTTCACTTTCGGGCAAATACCCTTGGGAAAGGTATGAACCCCCTTATCCTCCCAGCTATGGGTTAAATAGTACCACTACTGTTCTTCTTGGAGAATGGCTAGAGTTGATATGCCATTAAACAAAGAAACCTAAACCTTTTGTGTCCGAGTGTACATATGTGGATATGGCTGCATGCGTATGGGTACGTGGGTGGTAGCGTTCGTTCGTATATATATGTGGGCGTGCATGTGTGTGAGATTAGAAACCTGGGCACGCGGGCGAATGTGTGTATGTGAGTGTTCGTTTGGGTGTCTGTGTCAGTCTGTCTGTCGGTGCGTATTTTTAGGGAATATATTAGATGTGTTTTACATACATTTTTTTTTATAATTGGTAAATCTATTTTCATTAAAAAGAATGTTTTTACATTGTTTTTAACCAAAAGGAAAAAAGGAAAATTGTGCTTTTGTGCACATACTCATGAAAGATTTATTTTACTTAGGAAAAATTAACTTTTCTCACGTCGTATGTAATAGGAATCTGAATTTCGAATTTGTCAGAATTATATATATATATATATATATATATATATATATATATATATATATATATATATATATAAATGAATTGGTACGTAGATAATTCTGAATTTGGTATTTAAGCTTTTACTTCATATACTTGAGGTCTACACGTATTTCAGATTTTACGTTTTCTTCAGGAGATATATAAGTAAAAAGTAATGTTACCGACCGTAGTCGATGATGACCCGAAGACTCCTTTTTCAATAGCTACTACACCGAGGTGTAGGGAAGGGCGCTACTCCTTTCCTTGCATTTCCTCACTTAAGCCTTCTTACGTGTCTTTGGTATGACTCGACTTGGTATTGAACCCCGATCTCTCGAGCCATTGGTGAACGCTCAACACAATGAGCCAATGGATATATATAATGGCCATTTTATATCTCCTGAGGACGACATAAAGTCTGAAATACGTGTAAAGCACAAGTATAAGAAAAAATAAAAACCTAATCACCAAATTTGCAGACCTATTCATTTTAAAGCATTTATATTTCTCTCGTTGGACCAGCAACAATTATATATATATATATATATATATATATATATATATATATATAATTGTGTATGTGCATATATAGGGGGTACGATCAGAAAGTAAGGGGGCAGTAGCTTTAAATCTTTGAAATTCTAAAATGTAAAATTTAAATGAAGACAGGCACACAACTGGGCGATTTATATAATAAAGAGATAATGTTTCATGTGTGATATTTTTTCAAATTGAAAAAAAAATGTCAGTCTTGACATACTTGGAACCAAAAACATGTTTGTGAAAGTATATCACAACTCAACACTCCCAACTATGGGTTAAATCTTATCACTTCTGACCTCCTACAAATATGACGTTGGCATAACCCATGAAGGTTGATAAGCCATTAAACAAAGAAAATGAAATTAAATCAACCCCCACCTCCCATATTCACTATACCTTATACTTGTCAAATTTTCTTGTATCCTAAACTGAAAATTCATCTCAAGGATAAGATTTGAAGGGGTGGAAGATATTAAGAAAAACATTAAGCTTTTTTTTTTCATTCATTATTCAATTGTGCCTTGATAAATAGAGCTTCAGCCTTGATAGGTTTTGAACACACACGCACACACATGCACTATATATATATATATATATATATATATATATATATACACGAAACCCAAAATCACAAACCCAAAATCTACTTTGTAATATATATATATATATATATATATATATATATATATAATATATTATATATATATATTTCTACATAATATATATATATATATATATATATATATATATATATATATATATATATAATCTCTATTACTATGTATATATGTGGACGTGCATCATTGAAGACTTTTATATACTTATTTGCTGAAATTTTGATCTGAAATCGCCAATGGTCGATTTGCATGATAAGCATTCACTATGAATTAAGTCGATTGACCATGAAAAGATATATGGTAAAGTATTTACGCGATAAAATAATTTCTTTTAATTGCCTGATAACGAATTTACTGATGTTCCTATAAACACGCGCGAGCGCGTGTGTGTGTTGTGTCATCATTATCGTAATAGTAAATTAACTCAGCGACCCGATTTCAAATCCTGGTCGTTGTTGTTTGTACTTCACATAGCGCTAACACCGCTTGGAAAGGTGTGCACCAATTATTCTCTCTCCAGCTATGGGTATAATTGTAGGGTAGACTGGGCTCTTTAGCCCAGTCTTTAGTATGACAACCGGTCAACAAGAAGGAAAACTCTGAATTCAAACCTGTTAAACTCCGCTTGAAAATTGACCTTGTGTCGCATCCTCGTGCAGAGTGGTTGGTAAATACTCACACACACACAGACATACATATAAATAAATGCAGGCACACACACACACACACACACACACACACACACACACACACACACACACACACACATATATATATATATATATATATACTTGCATCTACATATATGTATGTATGTATTTACTTGAATATATATAGTACATGCATGTATGTCTATGTATGCTCATAAAATAATTTTAAAAATGTCTCTGTATAATAGATATATAATATATGCGTACATAAATGCATAGAAATACACAAGTACACATAGATGGGTATATGCATATACACATGAATGCATGTGTAAGCCAAACTTTATTCGCACAAAAAACGCTCATTTCAACCTCATAAAAATAATTACATATAAGAATAAATATATAAGAATAAATATATTCAAATAGTTTAACGAATTAACTTATAACCAAATTTACATTAAAAAAAACATTGTCTTTGCATGAGACTTAATCATTTTTATCAACATATTCTATTGAATGAATCATAACAAATAAATTATCCATTAGATAGATGAATATGTGTGTAATTTACATCTATATCCATCTGCATAATATGAACGCGTTGAGGAACTAAAATGGTGTCTGTATTCAGAGAGCTTAAACAAGTTACTCTAGAAGCAACTACAATGTATCTAGTAGCAGGCATTTTTCATATGACCTTAAGAATGGTTCCTCAAGGACAAACTGCAAAGATGAAGGAAGGAGAATCTCGTTAAATCTCGCCGAATTCCAAAACTTACCATCAATTCTCGACATACTGATTATTTTCCTTTTATCTGTTGTCTTAAAGATGATGTGATTCTCTAAATCCAAAAAATTATAAAAGATTATAATCGTATTAAAAATTGATTAAATAAAAAATAATCGTTTTTATTTGATGAAAATATGTCTCTCGACAAACATTAAACTGGTGATTTATATTATTTCCTGTATTTAAGATTTAACTTTTGTTTCTATTCACTCTGTCAGCGGGGATCAGAAGCTCCCCGTAGAGGGGTAAGCCCCCAACAAAAGAAGTGTTTGCTTCTGATGGTGAGGGTTCACTTCTAGAGAACAGGAAAGTATGAAGTAACTCTTAACTGCTATTATTCCTCAGTCAATACTGACCCCGAGTGGTAGTACCTGTTAGGGGTCCTTGTCTAAGTCAAATAGATCTGTTTACATTTTTTTCTTATTCTATAAGACCGTGAGAGGAAAAATATTTGAAACAACTACATAAAAATGCAAATATCAAAGTACTATGAAGGCAATTCCCACACTTCCAGGCATAAAATAACCCTAGACGAGTTGAAATGCCGTTAAAACCAATCTTATTTTTATTTCTAGTTGTATTAGCATTTTTTGCGTAGGATGATTTCCTATTAATATTTCAGTGGTCGTGATGAAGGCGATTTACGAATTTCGAAATTCGAATTATTGCATTGATTGAATTCGAACTCATATCGATGTAAATCAATCCTTTGCAAAGTATAAAACACAGATATGCTTCTTTTTCTCGTGCAAATAAAGTGGTTAATATTTGTTATTTGAATTATAGGCTGGTCCAAATTTTAGCGATTGAGACAAAGCAGCTATTCTCTAAGAAATAAATAGCCTTCCAAAAACAAAATATCCAACTATTACATTGTTTTTATTTCGTAAAGTCAAGCCTTAAGGATGGAGAGTTAAATTAGAGGGATTAGTGGTCTTAAAACAGTTCAAATATGCATCTACAAATACGTAATGATCAAGTAGGTGAACTATTAGCGTGTTTGATAATATTCTTATAAGTTAGATAGGTTTATATGAATCCCTCTTAGTTTCAATTTTAATTCCTGGAAAGACAAGTTTATGAAATATTCAAATTACAAATTTTCAATTATTTTAGCATCTGATATTTATTATTTTTAGTGGCATTTCGATATGTGTAAAAGTTCGGGAATCCCGTTTATTGAACGTTCAAATTACATTTTCTGCGGTTGTTTCTTAAGAGGCACATGGTCCAATCGAATACCAATAATTTTTTAACAGATTTACTTGACCCATACTGGTACCACCACTTCGGGCTAAAGTGGATCTGGATGTAATGGCTATTACTCTACACCCCAAAACTGTAGCCTCACTATCAGATACCGTTTAGTATCTTATCCAGGACCCCTATTTTTAGGAGGGTATCTTTATCTCTCTGCGAGGGATACTATCATCATATTCTACGCCCCTCCAACAAAGGGATATAAAAGTTGTTACTCATTTATTTTAATTTTTTTGTTATAAGACAGTATACACGGGTGATTAACAAGTCGAAATCAATTTCATTGTCTATGAAATACACTACAACGTAAATAAAGAAAGAATACAAAAAATATTGTTTATTTTGCATATTTCAAACCAGCATTAATTTCACCTCTCTAATTTTGTTGTAATAAATCAATATTTTGCTAGTCTTGACCGCAAAAGGCGACTTTTAAGGGAAAATGCCATTACCATTTCTTAATCGTTGTCATTTTTTAAGAAATGGAGGTGCTTGTAGTGTAACGGTCATCGTCATAAGAAGTGGGCTTGGCTACCCGAGTTCAAATCCTGGACAAAACTGTTTGCTTTTCTCATATCTCTTGGGAAAAGAATGAATCTAAATATTCTCCCTCCATCAACAGGAAAATAGAAGGGCAGAGTGGGCTATTTAACCTTGGTATGGCAATCGGTCTTGGAGAAGGAAAACTAAATTCAAACCAGCTGTAAACATGGAGAGGGATAGGTTCTTCCAATCCATTCCTGCTTAAGATAGGAAACATGAGTACTCCCCCTCTAATCAAAGTGGGTTCCAGGACCAGTGAGAGGAGACTTTTTTAAGTTGCCATAAACGTTGTAAGTCTTTGGAATAAAAATTTCTTTAATAATTGTTCAGTACAATTTGGTTATTTCTGCTTTTATTTAGAAACTTAACTCTTTTATCTTTTCGAGAAAGCATCAGTTTTTGGTATTTGATCTTTGTTGTACAAATTGATAAAGATATAAAAACTAAAGTCATTTTAGGGAAGCAAACGTAATTGAAGCAATCATTTCCTTTCAGAAATTATTGTAATAAATGTGAATTCAATATACAATAGGAAAATGTATAAAGAATTGTTTTCTCCACTGTGTTTGAATGTTTAAATACGATTGAACTAATAAATGTTTCACGGGGCTTTGTTATTTTTTGTATGCAAAAGTCGAATCATTTGAATATAGATTTGCTTGCTAAATTAAAATCGAAATTTATCTGATTAAAAAATCAATTCTCACACTCACTTTTTAAAAATGCATTATGAATATTTTATTGAGTGTTTTGTAAATATTATTATTATTATTATTAATAATAATAATTATTAGATACTAATTATTGATTATTAATACTATTATTATTATTAATACTATTATTATTGTCTATATAATATCAAATCGAAAACTTAGTTGGCTATCATTTTTCAAATGCATCAAAATAGCTATAATGTTTTCTGTGGGGGCGATTTATGCCACCTTTGATTTGTGCATGTGACCTAATCCCCTTTAAAATGTCAAACTCCATAATTGTTTTATTTCAGGAATATTCGTTTCTTTTCCATTTATTTTTGTTGTTTTTCACATCAAATTCACTGCATGAAAAGCAAGAAGGGCCCAGAATATCAGAAGTCAAGATGAGCAGAATTTATGACTGAATATGGAAGAAGTTTAACCATTCTCAAAGACATACGCAAATACTCGTCATAAAAAGGTGTCCTTATTGGCTTTCTGAAGTAGACCCTGTTTTGGTTTGAAGCGACGGCTATTTTCAAACCACTTACGTTATGCTGCTACTTCAACTAATTCTTAATAAGGATGCTCTCGTGTTATTTCAACACCCTACCGGTGGGGCAAAAATATGTTGAAGAGTGGTAAGACCCCTAATCAAAAAGAGATGTCTTGGGTATGACACTAAACTGTCTCTGATGGTGAGGCTGCAGTTTCAGAGATCTCGAAAGTGTCGAATAAACTTCATTGCCATTATTACTTGGTCCTCACGGATCTAAAGATCAAATAGATCTGTTTAAAATTATTCGTATTCGATTGGATAATGTGAAAAAAATCCTCTTGAAAATAACAACACAAAACGTGTAAATATGAACGTATACTGAACGTGATTCCCTAACCTGTAGGCATAAAATAAACCCAGATGGGTTGACTTGCAGTTAAGATCAATAAACATATTTGTTTAACATATTGTAAGGTAAAAGCATATAATGTTTAAAAGGGTTTGAATATCCGTGAAATTAGCAGAATTAATAAAATACATCTGGAAATCCACAGTTTAATTATCTAATTCAGAGTTTAATATTAATCACGTTACCCAAATACTGAAAATTTCAGATTAAAATTCACCACATAACAGTCTCTGTCGAGATTATTTTATTTTTTACAAACCTTTACATCAAAGCTTTTTGCGTGTACACATTTAAAAGCTATCAATGATTTAACTGTATTATTTTTTTTTTTGTGAGTTTTTCACACCAGCGTTAGCTGATGGTCTTCAACTGAAGTATGAGTGACAGCAAATCTCCTCAAGTCTTCAGAATTCTCCTAATTATTTTAGCCGAGCTTAACAATGCTGCAGTATGGATAGTCTCGATTCGTCCTCCGATTTCCTACTCTTCCAGTCTTCTTTCAAAGCCTTTGGAGACCGTTTCAAGTGCGCCAATCTCAAATGGTATCACCGTCACCTCATGTTCCACAGTCTTCTCAATTCTTTGGCAAGGTCTAAGTATTTATCTCTTTTTTTTTTTTTTCGTTTTCTTTGATTTTAAGTCTGTGTTCCGTTAAATGACAAGTTCTTTTATCCTTGTTAATTAGCACTAGGTCTGGTCGTCTAGCCGGGATTAGGTGATCTGTTTGCATCTCAATTTCCTAGAACATATTTATGTGTCTTATTATCTATGAGATATTTGGGATTATTATTACTCCTTTAAAGTTTTTCACATAAGCGTTAGCTGATGGTTTTTTTTACTGAAGTTTGAAAGACAGCAAGTCTCCTCAAGACTCCAGGACTCTCGTCAGTATTCTGGCCGTTCTCAACAATGCTGTTGTTTGGATGGTCTCCACTCGTCCTCCAACTTCCAAGTCCTCCAGTCCCTTTAATAATCCTTTAATTACTGTACCGAATGCACCAATCACGATTGGTATAATCGTCACCTTCATGTTCCCTCGTATTTTGATTCCCTAGCAAGGTCTAGGTACTTCTTTTCACTTTCTTTTAGTTTTATTCTGTGGTCAGTCGGTTATTATTATTATTATTATTATTATTATTATTATTATTATTATTATTATTATATAAATTTCAGTTTTATTATTGACTTCTTTGAGTTCTTTACCGAGTCTCGACCCAAGACCTCGGGTGAGGGATTCAACGGTTGTATGTAATCTGTATATGTTTATTTTCTGTTGGCTCTTTTGGGTGATATTTTCCAGTCACACTGATAGTACTCTACTAAAGAGATAAGCAGTTCCGCATAGTGCAATTTTTTTTTGTATTCTATATTGGCTGGAACTGCTGGGTATTTTGCTTATCAGTCCGACTCTTGATAATACCCAGGGCTCCCACTATAACAGGAGTGGTAGTTTTTCACACTAGTACTAATTGGTAGTCGTCACTGAAATCCGTAATTATCACTGCTAATAAGTTGTAACTTTTATTTTTCAATCATAATCACATAAGAATTCAAATTCTGGCAGTTTTGAGATATTGATTTAAATTGGGTATCAAAGCTGCTAAAGATTTTCGCAAAATTTGGTAAGTGGAAGGAAATAAAACTATATTTGACAGCACAGCTGAAAACTGGTTGAAATGTTTTGTGATTTGATAGTTGTGACTTGATATTTGAAATAAAGATGAGAAATAGTCGATTATCAGTTGCCAATTACAATGCTTTATATAAATCGATCATCAATACTTACAAGTTTTAAGAAAAGATAGGGATCATCACAATATTTTACACATAAACTATTTGTTGAATATATATATATATATATATATATATATATATATATATATATATATGTATATATTTACTAATCTAATATCTACCAGTATTCACGGTACCAGAAAAAAAAAAAAAAAAAAACCCTGCCAGGAACAAGAGATAAAAGTATCTCGAATCACCGCCCAGGGGAAAAAGAAAAAAGAAATTATGGTTCAAAAAGAAAGAAAAGGTCAACTTCGTCCGACCCCTTGAAAAAAATCACGGGATACGCAGTCAGTGGTCAAAAGAAAACCAAAAAACCTTCCGCGAATGCTGCAATGCTACAATTACAAAAATGCTCAACAGAATTGGAGCCAATTATAAAATTAACCTAAATCGCGAGTCGAAAATCTTCTACTAAAGTTATCGGATCATCAGGAAGCCTAACTTCGACTTAGGAAGTTAGGCTTCCTGATGATCCGATAAGGTGAAACTTTAGTAGATTTTCGACTAGCGATTTAGGTTAATTTTATATATATATATATATATATATATATATATATATATATATATATATATAATTTTGATTCCCTTTAAGATCTATCTAACTTACTGATTTACCTTCGTGTATAAATCTTATTCATTAAGTTTTTCTTTTCGGGGAAGAGTTTTATGTAATTTTTCCAAAGTCAGTCAACCTAGAGTTTACATTAATATATTTGTAAAATCTGCAAACTTCAAATAGCTAGAAATCTTCGAAGATGATAATTTGTACTATTCATTTTCCTAAACATATCTATCTCGATTGGCTAGGATTTAAGATCAACACAGCTAACAAAGCATTTAAAAACTAGCTTTCATTTTCTATCATCATGGGTATAACAGTTTTGGTTTTCTAGAAATATGAGCTTTAATGTTCAAGAATTAGATATTTAAACACATTTTCTATTGAGTATCCTTCGTGGAAATCAGTTTTCAAAATTTGCGATTAATAATGATAATGTTAACAACTTTAAATATGTTATTCAAAGTAGAAATAATTTACCTGTGTGGGCGAGATATTCTCTTTTATATATTTACCCAACTCGTCTGCCAAGGTCAATTTTAAGTGGAGTACAGCGGATTTGAATTCAGTTTTACTTCTTCTAGACTGGTTGCCTAAGCAAGGCTAAAGAATCCAGTCTACCTGATTATTTTTCCTGAGCTGGAAGAAAAAAGAACATATGAATTCATGGGCATTGGTACGAATTGAATCCCAAATAGCGTTGTCTTTGAATGTCGAGTCGATTTCCTAAGACAATAACCTTTAGGCTACACATCTCTACATCTTTCAGAAAAAAACCCATCTCAATCTGTATGGATTTATATCAATGAAAACTGAAATTTAGTATTTGTTAAATTTCAACATCACATATTTTATCATCGCGTTAGCTTTTCCTATCTTCAGTCGAAGTCAAACTGATTCTCACATTAGTCTAAAAGCAAATTAAAACCGTTTTACCATTGGTCTGTCTCTACAGGAAGTATCTCCCTATTGCAAAATAAAGTGGTGGGGTCACACACACACACACACACACACACATATATATATATATATAAAATGTTTGATGAATGCGTCTCTACGAATGATTTTGTCCCTGATTCAACAAATGCTTTGAGACTTTTGTATCTTTTTTGAACCAGTGGCAGGTTAGAAAAATATGTCCTCATATAATTATGATAATAAAATAAAAGATAGTCACAAAGATGAACCTAAGAGTGATTCACGTGGTAGGCGTATGTGGGCGGTTGAATTGATGATCCAATCGTATTCTCAGCTCAAACAGAAAAAAAGATTAGCACTTTGAGTGAATTATTTTGTATTATTGATAAAATCCAATTTATTTATCAACGTCTTGTATGATGTTTGAAGTATTTTTTGAATAATAGTCGGATAACTTAGTTTTGTTGTACACCAATCACTTTGTTTTTGTCATCAGTTATTCCAAGACAACAATTAGGTAACACACACACACACACACACACACACACACACACACACACACACACACACACACACATATATATATATATATAGTGAGAGACAGAGGGACTTATATATTTAACGATATTCACCTCATTATCACTAATGCATATATTCAGTCTGGCTAACTCAATCCCCCCCATATATATATATATATATATATATATGAGAGAGACTGACAAATATACTCACACAAACAATCACACACACACACACACACACACACACACACACACACACACACACACACACACACACACATATATATATATATATATATATATATATATATATATATATAGTGAGAGACAGAGGGACTTATATATTTAACGATATTCACCTCATTATCACTAATGCATATATTCAGTCTGGCTAACTCAATCCCCCCCATATATATATATATATATATATGAGAGAGACTGACAAATAGACTTACACAAACAAACACACACACACACACACACACAAACATACACACACACACACACACACATATATATATATATATATATATATATAGATAGATAGATAGATAGATAGATCAAGTTAAATATGGGATGTAAGTCAGTAAATTATATTAAATTCTGATAATGTTTTTCTTATCTATAATTTCATTATATATTGGCGTTTATATTCACATTTAAAAATCCCGATAAGAGGAATTATTCCAAATTATTTTCTTTCTATTCACTTATAATCTGAGTCAAGTAGAAATCTGATGGATTATATTGCCAAGTTAGATGGGTCAGTAGAATACACCGACTACTTCCTTGCAGAGGAGTAAGACCTCCGCAATGAGTGTTCTGTATATGACACTAAACAATATGATGGTGAGGTTCCAGTAATGCTGGAGCTTTGGAGAATGCGGAGTTCTCCTTCATTAAAATAGAACTGTTTTGACATTTAAACTGGGTACTCATGCTAAACTGAATTGCTCGAAATAGAACTGTTTTGACATCTAAACTGTGTACTTATGCTAAACTGAATTATCTGAAATAAAATTGTTTTCACGTTAACTCTGTGTATTGCTCAGTCGGCTTGGGCTGTGGAGTATACCGACTATACCGTTGCAGAGGAGTAAGACGCTCCCTATGATTATCCTAGATATGACACTGAACAATCTGACGGTGAGGTTGCACTAATGATGGAGCTTTGGGGAATGCGGAGCTCCCCTTCATTGCTATCGCACCCAGATCCACTCTGGTTCGGAATGGTAGCACTTGGTAGGGCCCTATCTATGGGTTAAATAGAACTAACTGCATGCTTATGCTAAACTGAATTATTTGAATTAGAACGATTTGACTAAACTGAATAGCTAGAAATAGAAATGTTTTTGACAATTAAACTATACTTACATTTAAACTGTGTGCTTGTGCTACACTGAATTGTTTGAAATGGAACAGTTTTTGACATTGAAACTCTACTTACACTAAACTGAATTGTTTAATATAGAACTGTTTTGACATTTAAATGTGTGTGAACAAGATCTATACTTATAATAAATTAGCTGAATTAGAACTGTTTGACTAAACTGAATAGCTAGAAATAGATATGTTTTGGACAATTAAACTGTGTACTCATGCTAAAATGAATTGTTTGAAATAGAACTGATTATTTGTTTAAAAATGGATTTGGCATTACATAGCCTACAAAGGTTGATATGCCATTAAAACCAGTCAACCAACCTGATGGATTATATTACTGATACTAACAGTTCTTGTACTTTTCTCTTGAATGAAGTGAATGATTAAAAGCCAATTTGAATTTTTTAATTGAGAGCTGAAATTTTCAAAGACATCTGAAGATATAAAAGTAAATAACTGTTGTGTACGAATTTTGATGCGCTGGGATCAGTAATTTCACGTATAAAACATTAAGAAAAAATCTTTTAAAGTAATATGATCACATTTAATTTTGCATATGAGTATGTATATGTGTATGTATGTATGTATGGGTGTGTGAGTATGTGCATATATCTGTGTGTGTGTGTGTATGTTTATGTATGTGTATGTGAATGCGTGTGAATATATGTATGCGAGTGTATGTGTATAAGTATGCGTATATGTGTGTGTGTATGCGTGTGTGTGTGTGTGTGTGTGTGTGTGTGTGTGTGTGTGTGTGTGTGTGTGTGTGTGTGTGTGTGTGTGTGTTCTCGCTTCTACCGAAGATCATGAACAGATGAAGCCGGCAACCTGCAGTTTTCTTTGCCGTTTTTGTTTTCTTCTGCTGAGGGTTTTATGGGATAAAGTTTCTAGTCTCATACCCATGTGACTTTGAATTTAGAGTTTTTCCTTCTCCTAGACTGGTTATCTTACCAAATCTGTTTTACTATTCATTTTTAATGAAACGCTTCTCCGTTGATAGGAAATATAACATAAAATTTGTTAATGTTATTGATGATGATGATGATGATGATGATGATGATGATGATGATGATGATGATGATGACGATGATGATGATGGGCAGATTGTAGGACAGGATGATGATGATGACGATGATGATGACGATGATGATGATGAAAGGCAGATTGAAGGACAGGATGATGATGAGGATGATGATGAAAGGCAGATTGTAGTACAGATTGATGATGATGATGTTGATGATGAAAGGCAGATCAATCGGTTTAGATTTCAATAGAATAACACGGAACATTATAAGAACAGTGATATCATTTTTTTTTTGTCAGAATTTCTGAGATGAAAAAGAATACGTATCATACATTGGTTTATACAGACTTGTGTCCTACAACCTTGACCTTTTTAATAACCTTGGCAATGACCTTGATAAAAAAGCAATTCGGATGCAACCAATGACAACACGAGAAATTCACCAAAGCAAACATAAAACAGACAATTTCCTCCCACGCACTTTGTGCTGTCCTCAAATAGGCTATTCTAATTAGGTTTAAAATCAAATGATATTTCAGAAAGACTGGGATTTCCGGTTCATTGAATTTTAGGGGCTTATGTTCCTCAAATCCTTTCATCAACTTTCAATGGAGAAATCGATATTTTCCTCGGACAAATAATTTCTTTGTTTCGGATAAGTCGTGTTTATCTTTTGATCATTATTTCGTTGATTTGATTGTTTTACAAGTTTCGGATCTTTTGTTTAAATAGTTAAAGTCAATATTAGCATCAATTTCTGAAAATTTTGGATTTGTTAATTTTTTTTGTCGTTTTTTTTTTTTCCATTGTAAACTAATTTATTCAATCATTTCATTTGATACCTTAAGCAAAGAAAAATTTTGAAAAAAAAACGTGACCTTTTCCTCTATCGCTTAAAAGCCGCCTTCTGTAATTTCCTTGATATAATATTTACAAAGATAGGATTAGGATTAACTAAATAAAGATTGATTGTTTTTAACAGCATTTCCATTCGGCTCGGATTATTTCATGCCTAGAAGTTAGGGAATCGCATTCATTGTACGTTCACACTTACATTTTTGTGCAGTTATTTTTATTCCCCCTTTTCTTTTTGCTTATGCTCTTATCGATTTTTAAATAGATCTATTTGCCCCATAAATTGGACTCTATCAAATACTATTTCTTCTATTTAGAGTAAACGTAATAGCAATAGAGGGCTACCCCACATTTCCCAGATCTTCAGAATTCGCCATTAAGTCTAGTTTAGTAACATATTTGGGAAACCCCTTTTTGAACTAAATAAAGAAAAGTACTTTATAATTAGGTTTTGATAGTTACCTCATTTTATAAATTAAAATGATCGCGTTGTCCCCACAATGTTGTCATTATTAAATTACAAATTGAACTAGATTATACTTTATTTGTTGAAGCATTTCAACAGTATTAGTAAAGTTGGTGACTGTAGTCGAGGCCGACCCGAAGGTTCTCTTTTCAATAGCTACTACATAGAGATGTAGGTGAGGGCGCTACTCTTTTCCCCGGACTGATTCATTTTACCCTTGATACGTACCTTATAATGCTGAGCGTTAAGCAAGGAGGTACCATTTTTTAAGTTTTTGGTATGACGCAACCTGGGACTGAACCCTGGTCTCCCGTGCCATTTGCGAACATTCTACCCACTAGGCAGTTTCAATAATTTCGCTATAATGTGCTCTTTTTATGGTGCTATTGGGACATACAAAAATCCGAACATTTTTATATAAACAGTTTGATAAGTATTTTCTCGACTGATTAGCTCCTTCAACTAAAAACCTGGTGGTTAAAGTGCTGGACTGCAGAATCGTAGTACATGAGTTCGATCTCGTGCTATTACGATCATTTTCGGACAAATACCTTCGGGGAAAGGTATGAACCCTCTTATCCTCTCAGCTATGAGTTAAATAGGACCACTACTGTTCTTAAAAAAAGCGATGAATTTGGCATTAAATAACCCGAGAAGTTTGATATGCCATTAAACAACAAACAAAATAAAAGCCTCGTAAAAAGGAAATATATATTTTTTCAAATATCGTAGAATCTATTTCATGTGAAATTAATGCGAAACCTTTCAAATAAAATATTAAAAAAAGTTACTTCGGTGTGTTTACATGTATAAATGTTTATTTCCTTTTGATACAGTTTTGATATGGTCATATGCACAAACATACACAGGAGTATTATGCACCAGTGATTGTTAGTTACACAGACAAATACATACGTTTGCATCTGAGTTCATCATATTTACCCAACCCCTCCGCTCGGGCAGAATATGACACAAGGTCAATTTTTTAAGCGGGGTTTAACAGGTTTGAATTCAGAGTTTGCCTTCTCCTAGACTAGTTGCCTCACCAAGGCTGAAGAACCTAGTCTGCCCTACTATTTACCCATAGCTGGAGGGAGAATAATTGGATTCATACCTTTCCCAATACAAAGATAGGATTAGGATTATGTGAAATGCAATCAGTCCAGGATTTGAACTCGTGTCGTCGTGTCCAATTCCTACGACGATGACCTTTACACCACGGGTAGCTTCAATCTGCATCTGAGTTCATACGCACTTAAATATCTGGAGGTAAACAAGAGGGAACAAAATTGAATCTGTGGAGGTTTAGTGCGATGAAATGCGATCAAAATGAACATTTATAGCTGATTTTTATTTATCTTTCTTTTTGTTCTATTAATTTATTTTAACTTATCAACTCCTTCACGTTTTCCTTTGTCTTTCAACCCTATGTAGAAACTTTGATCTGTGTCCGCAATTAAAAAGAAGAGAGGATCAATCTATATATCACTAATATTCTGATTATCTTTGCATATATATATATATATATATATATATAATTTTTTTTCTTTTCATTGGTCAAACGTGAGAAAAATGAATAGGTCTGCAAGTAAATTGGTAGTTTCAATTTTTATTTTTATAACTTTATTACTCTACACCTGAAGACGACTATAAGTCAGAAACACGTATAGAACAAATCTAAAATATCAAATTCACTTGTGGACCTATTGATTTTATTATATATATATATATATATATCAGCTATATCCAGTAAATTTCATGAAGACTATGAGTATGGAATATTCGTATATAAAATATACGAGGGATTTCACATAATATATATGGGAGTGCTCGATGTATGGCTATTATCATATATGCCTTTCAGGGTATATATAAACTCACATACTGAGCGAATATATCTGAAACGTAAATTGAAGAAAACTCAACTTTATTTATAGTGCAATATTAAATTTATTTCGACAGGATTTTAAATAAAGAATGTTAGCCACCTGATGAGGCGGGAAATAAATCCTGTTCAAATAATTTCATAATGACATTATAACTGTGGCTGAGTTTACTTCCATTTATGCTTCACATATATATATATATATATATATATATATATATATATATATATATATATATAAGAAGTAATCGTGTTGCCATTTGCATTTATGGCAAGCCTCTTCGTTGATGAATTGAGGTCTCGGCAACCGTTTGAACGAATGTATGTAAACAATTGTAATTATGATTCATAACCGTTTAAAATTTACTTCGCAGCTAATATCTCCTCTAGGCTAAATGGTTAGAAGCTTTGGCTTGGCGTTTGAGTCAACCGGATTTCGATCCCAGCTACGGGAAGATACTGTCTAGCCACACTGATGAGTTCTGATAGAACGAAACAGATCTGTCTGTGGATGACTATTGTGATATATATATATATATATATATATATATATATATATATATATATAAGAAAAGGAAGAAAATCAGCTTTAAAAATTTTCACGCGCACACACACACACACCAAGATTTTCATTAGAGCAACACACTGAAACAATTCAACAATGAATTCAACAATTTCTAGTTCAATTTGCAAGTGATTGATAATTTTGAGTGATTTTCTTTTGTGCTGACTGTTATTTTTTAATCATTCATATTTTCGATAAAACAGGGGATACCAATGAAATGTACTTTAGAATAGCTCCCTTCTTTTAACACAGAATCATTAATATCGTTATGGACAGCCGTTATCTAGTGAAACCAACGAATTCACGGGTGGTCTATTATTAATAGATAGATTTTAATAATTCTTCAAATTCAGTCGAATAGAAATAAAGGGAAAGAAAAAGCAAGTATAGAAAGGAAAAGAAAGGAACCTAAAAAAGATTGGAGATGTGTGCGAAAGCTTCCAGCTCTCTCTTTTAAAAAAATCTAGAGACTGACGAAGGGGGGTTTTGTACACAATTCATAAATAAAAGTCAACAGAAAAGAAAAAGAAAATTAAAAAAAACAGATATGGAACATTATCTTAATGATCATAATTTCTAATTAATTATCAATATAAAAACTCAGAGTTAATTTGGGTGAAGTATAAATCAATTGAAGAATATTGATCATATTTCTAACAAGAAGAGCTTTTCCGTTTGAACAGAAATTGATATTCGAGTTTATGCATTCACTAGAGAAATTCTAAATTCGTGTCTTCGACGCAAGCAAACTGATATTTGAGCCCAATACACAGTTAATTATAAATATCTTTTAAAAGAAACATTAATTAATTTTTTACTATTCTTTAAATAAAAGTTATCCGCTTCTCATAATGTCCCAGTAAATTTGTTTTAGATTTCTTTTTCTAGTTTTGTGGAGAAATCGACAAAACTCAAATCAATACGATAAAAGCAAAATGGCGGACTGTTATTTTTTTTCAAGGCCAAAACGTTCACCAACAGTTTAAGATCTTCAAAGAGGCAAATATCAAAATGGATAATTAAAAATTAAGCCGATTCAACAAATCAAATTATTCAGAACACGAGGGATGTTATAAAAATGTATTTACCCGACTACTCCGCTGCGAGCAGTATGTGACACAAGTTTTCCTTTTCATAAAATGGTCGAAATACCAAGCTTAAAGAACCCAGGCTGCCTTATAATTTACCTATTGTTGGGGGGGGGGAACAGATAGGTTTATGCCTTTCCCAAGGATATTAGCGATAAGTGAAACGCAAACAGACTCATCCAGGATTTGAACTCGGCTCCCCTACCCAATTATCCTACGACGATATCTGTTGCGCTAAGCACGTCTGGGGAATGTGACATATAACTATTTAATACTATCTCAAAATAGCAACTGTGAGCAACAACAACTGCTTAAGAGTTTTTACAAACAGAAACACCGTTTCTCTCTCTCTCTCTCACTATATATATATATATATATATATATGTGTGTGTGCGTGTGTGTGTGTGTGTGTGTGTGTGTGTGATCCATTGATTCACAAGTGGTGAAACTTAAAAGAATCTCTGTCTTTATTCATTCGTTAATACCATATAAAAATTGATTCCCTAGGGATATAACATGAATATGTATCGATGTTTTAGAAGGCAGTTTAATGATTCTATACCAGTATTGCTATTAATCTCTCTAATCTCACTTGTTATTGATCTTTGATTGATTGATTCACTTTAACATCATGTCAACCCGTCTAGGGTTATTTTATGCCTAGAGGTTAAAGAATCACCTCCATTATACGTTCATATTTACATTTTTCGTGTCGTTGTTTCTTAAAAGGTTGTTTTTTTTTTGTTTGTTTTTTTGCGCACAGTTTCATTAAATACGAATCATGTTTAAACTGATCAATTTAAACCCCTTAAATAGGATCCTAACTGGAATTACCATTCCAAGTCAAAGTGAATCTGGGAGTAATGCCAATGAAAGGATACCTTACCATCAGATGCAGTTTAGTGTCATATCCAAGGAGGGGAATCTTACTCCCGACAGGGAATACAGTCAGTATATTCTAAGCCCCGATGGGTCGATTACGGATCTTTCATCAGTTATCGATTAGCTGTGTGCGAATCAAATTAAATGACAAAAAAAAATATAATTCGATTTACATTAGTTATTTCGATTTTGCACATTAACTTGAAAATGGTAAAATTGTTTTTCAGAAATCTTTTAACAACGAAAAGCTTTATTCTATTCTGATTCATAAAAGCAACTTTTTCAATGAATCAGCAAATCAATCGATACAAATTGAAAGACTATTGTATTGTATGCTAATTAGCGATAGAATTATCAATAATTAACTGAAGTATTCGCCTACGTAGGGTAAAAGGTCAACTTTTCAATCGTAGCTGGTTAGGATGATATCAAAACGATTATTTACAAACATTACTTCTTGCTAGAAAAGGTAAGTCCACTTAACAAAAAAATCTAAAATTACTTTTGATTATTACGTTAACAGTTAACCCTTAAAACTCCGAGTTTTCACATACATGGACCCATCACCGTCCCTTCCTGAGCTTGAGGCTGAGTAGGAAAAATGTTCTAAGGCCATTAAATAACAGATTACATTTTTAAAGTAACAGCGATGTAAAAATTGAGATTCCTCAGGCGGAATTCAGGTCACCCAAATTTGTATACTTCTATGTAGCCGTACAAATACCGATCAATCGGGATTTAAAAGTTAATATTAGGTGAAAAATGTTCACAATTTTATAGATAATTAAAAAAAAGATTAAGTGAGCGACACTTAAGAGATTTATCAATTCAAATATCTTTGTTTTTTGTCCGGGCTGATAATCCTGACTCATGACATTATGCAAGTATTATATATCTAAAGTGTGAATAGCTATAGATAAATTTAATCGGCAATATTTATAAAAAAATCTAAACAGTTATTTAAATAAGACACTTAATTCCCATTTTTTTTGTTTTGTTTTGAATTAAAAAATATGAATAGATTTGAAGGCAATAAGTGCGCATTGAAAGTAAATTCTACAAAATTGTGCGCATGCGTGTGCGAGAAAATAATATAAACACAAATAAATGTACCCAAAAATAAATCTTCAGTGAGAGGGAGGAGACTTTCTTTCCGTTGGCAGCATCAGGCCTTTCATCTGGGGACGTAAGGATTGGGGCTATTGCTCGGCGCCTGAGGTGCTTCAAAAAGAGAACGCCGACGGTACTGGGCTATTTTTTTTTTTTAGCATTGCTTGCAGGAATTTTGCTTCTTGCTGGATTCCTATGTTAAACTGATCTCGTTTTACATTAGAGTACCGTTGGAGGTTGAATAAAACAAACCCCACAAGAATGCACCCAGTTTGATTAATAGAAAAAAAAATCAGACCAACATTAAAACTATTATTATAAAAAAGAGCAATAGTTTGTAAATGTTTTCTGAAATTGTTAAGCATAAAAATATCTATAACTTCTATCCGAGAAATTATATTTAGATAATTTTAAAAGTATAATAATTAGTATTTAATCGTGTGATTATTCCCAACCGTCATCATCATCATCATGTTGCGCTATCAGCATGGATATATCCCTGACCCTCTCCCGCCACCCCTCTCTATCGTCCATCATATCCGGCAGGTCCTCAAGGTTTCATCCCGTATCGACACAGAGTTGTTGTATGTAGGTTCTAGCTGGTAGCCCTGCTTTTGCTTGTCAATGTGCAGGGGTCCACAGGTGTATGTCACTTATAAGTTTGTCCCTATTTCTCCAGCAGTCTCCTGCATGTCTGGTTCGTCTAATTTAGATAGCTTTCGTGGTAAGTGGTAAGTGGCTGCCTCCAGGACTTGTTCAATATTGCTCGCAGCATTCTTGTGTAGTTGCCGTCAAGCTTTTTCGCCATACGTTTAGTTAGTGCCCATGTAGTGCATCCATACAGCAGTATCGACACGACTGCTGCTTGGAAAAAAACTGCGTTTCATTTTATCGGTTAGGTCTGACTTCCATATGATCGATAACCTATTGATAGCTGTCCATGCCTTTGCTAGTCGCGTGTTGATGTGTGTCTCGGTTGATGAGACACTGCTTCCAAGGTAGATGAACTTGTCTACTAAGCGTTAGCTGTCTGAAACAAGTAGACAAAACCTATTCCCAATAATAATGATAATAATAATAATGATAATTGAAACTCTTCGGACTATGCAGACTCCAGGGAAAAACACGTTACAGTTAGTGGGAAAAACTCGCAACGAATAATAATAATAATAATGATAATCGACCGGAATACTGAGAAAAGTCCTGGAGAGACCTGAGGAGACTTACTGTAACTCAAACAAGAAGAACTCACACAAATGGATCAAAGGATAAGAAAGTTGATGACGACACTCAAAGCTTTACATCTGAGAGTTAACATAGACTATATGGATCAAGAAAAGGAAGAAAAGGACGTCAGCATTGAAGACTGCGTAGACTCGAGAATTACATTAATAAAAGCGAAGAAAGTTTAATTGCAGCCGTCAGTAACAGCTCTGACAGACAAAAGAACAAACAGAAAAACAATAAAAACCAGGAAACAGATATAGGAAAAAAAACAAAACAAATGTATGGATATTTCAAGCAACAAACTGGCGAGATTGCACACAAAAAAAAACCTGATCATGGCTACGAAACTGAATCTCTTCTAATAGCAGCTCAAAACAAATCCATCAGGACCAATTATATTCAAGCGAAAATCGATAAACAACAGAATTGCAAGTGTAGGTTATGTGAAGGCAGAGACGAAACGGTAAATAAGCCATTGCTGCAAATTAGCTCCAAAAGGAATATAAGACTAGGTACGAATGGGTGGGAAAGATTGCCCTCTAAGAATTGTGCAAAAGTCTGAAATTTGACCATACTACCAATGGTATATGAACAAAACTAAGATCTGTCCTTGAGAAGCAGACCCATAAAATTCTACAGGATTTTGAGATACAAACGGAACACCTAATCCCGACGAGAAGACAAAACCTAGCGTTGATTACAAAAAAAAAAAAAACTTGTTATCGTGTGGATCTTGCCTTTCTGGCGTACCACAGAGTGAAGATAAAAGAAAGCGAAAAGATAGACAAATACTTTGATCAGGGAACAAAAAAACTGTGGAATGTTAGGGTGGAGGTGTTACAAATTGTAATTATGGCACTTGGAAAGGTTCCAAAGGCTTAGGAAAAAAAAAAGAATCGGAAATCAGTGAAAGAATCGAGACCATCAAGACCACAGTATCACCGAGATCGGCAAGAATACTGAGAAGAGTCCTGCAGACTTGAGGAGACTTGCTGTCTCTCAAACTCCAGTGAAAGACAACCAGATAACGCTCGGGTGAAAAACAGACAAATAATGATGATAATAATAATATTAATAATAATCTATGTCATGAGGAAATTTAAGCATCTTGCTCTAATAAAAGCTTGTTATGACGTGCCGTTTTTAATGAGTTACACACACATACACACACACACACACACACACACACACACACATATATATATATATATATATATATACTCTGTATGTGCGGGGGTAACAAAAGTTCAATCTTTAAACTAAGTTTAACAGGTTAGAATTTGAGTTTTCCATCTCGTAGATTGGTTGCCACACCCAGGTTAAAGAGCCTATTCTGCCCTACTATTTACCCATAGCAGCAAGAAGAATAAATGAACTCCAGTGAAAGACCATCAGCCATCGTTGGTGTGAAAAACTCGCAATAATAATAATAATAATAATGTGTTTTCAGCTAAATTAATTAAGATAAAAAATATCCTCCTACGCAACCCGTCACCTGGCATAACTGTTATGGCCGCTGTGACTTGGCTTGTGCCCACTGGTTCACGTGACTGAGACATGCGCGGTAACGCAAACGGCCCATACAGATTCTCGCTCAGTTTCAGCACCAAGTAATCCAGTTGATTTTGAAATGGTTTTATCTAATTGTTTCTTGAACTTGTTCTTTAATTTCACTAGAAGTACGCCCATTGATTACAAGCGAAATAACTTGCTCCATGGATCACAGTGAGTGATAGTAAAGCACGAAATGAAACAATTCGAACGAGCTTAGAAAGCTTAATAGTTTTAACTTGATCATCTTCAGCTGGCAAAGAGCTTTAAAACTATGCAAAATAAAAGCAAAAACAAAAAACAAAAAAGAATAAAGAAAGAAAGAAAAAAAAAAGAAAATCTGTTATTTTTCGCATCCCAACTCTTTAGCTAATTCAAATGGAGAGAATTGATCTGAATCTCTCCGAAGAGAAAAGTCTGTCGGCGGAGGTTAGAATATGCTGACTGTACTCCAGTGAAGAGGTAAGACCTCCCCACCCAGCCAAAAAAAAAAGGTGTGTTCTTGTTATGATACTAAATCGCATCTGATGGTGAGGTGCCCCTTCTGGAGATTTGGGGAATGGGGACAACTTTTTCATTGCTACTACTCCCAAGTCCACTCTAACTCGGAACGGTCGTACCTTTTTATGGTCCCATCTATGAGTCAAATAGGTTTCTTTACAAATTATTTGTATTCAATTGGACTGTACACACAAAAAATAATCTCAAGAAACAATCACTCAAACATGTAAATATAAATGTACAATGAACACAGTATAACCCTAAACGGTTGACATGCCATTAAAATCAACCAATCAATCAATAAGAAAAAGAGAAAGTTTCTATATTTCAAGTGGTGTGAGTTCGAACATTGACTGAGTTATGATGAGATTTATAATGCACTCACGACAAAGATTATTTGATTTGGGTTCTTTGTTAGACGGCATGTCAACTTTCGTGAGTTATTTAATGTCAAAGTCATCCTTGTAGAAGAATAGCAGTGGTAGCATCTAACCAATAGCTGGTTGAGGTGGGGCGTATAAAGCGATTCGTTCCTTTCCAAAGAATATTGGTCCGAAATGAAGGTAATAGTGCGACTCGAGTTCGAACTCGATTACTTTGAGTCCGCAGTCCTGCACTTTAGCCACTACACCAAAGATTGTTTGACCGCCACCCACTAAAAATTTCCTGTGACAATTATCTTTCTTTCTGTCCATATTTCTCTTTTTTCTTTCTTTCTTTCTTTAATATTTCATTTTCTTTATTTATTTCTTCTTGATGTTTTGAATTTCATTTTTTTTCAGGAAAAATACCTTCACATTCATGCACAAATATATGCAACAAAAATAATAATAATCACATCCATAATAAACTTTCAATGAAATAAATGAATAAAAATAAACATATATATACAGGACAATAATGCATCTATTACCTGTATTAATATTAAGTTATCAAAGCATTCCTATCTGACAGTACCTGAAGGTAACGGGAAAAATATATAAAAGAAAATTAGCAAGTTCGATTTACATTGAAAATTGAAGGAATTCACTTTTTTGTGGGGTCGTAAAACTTTTAATTTTTATTCAAACTTCATATCTAAATTTTATAATCAACCGAAGAAAACAAAAGCAAAAAAAAATCATAAATAAGCTTTGGTTTTTAGCTTTAAAAAAGGATTCTAGTAAAAATTATCTAGTAAAGATTATTTTACATTTAAATTCTTATCGGAAATATACAAGTGCTCCGTTAACTGCCCACACTAATATGAATGGGTGAAGTATGATTTGCATTTATAATGAATAAAATATAATTTTCTGCTGCTAAAATAGGAAGAAGCGTTGTGATCAGATACTTTAGGGTGAAGCACAGAATCAAAATGTGGAGACCAAGGTCCCAAAAATATGTGGAGAGCAAGGTCTCCATAAAAATCATTCTGATTATATATATATATATATATATATATATATATATATATATATATATATATATATATATATATATATAAAAGAAGA
>CAUZXS010004526.1:60000-62500 GCA_963585895.1 Sepioteuthis lessoniana | reverse complement strand
TTCGATGTTTGGAAAAACTTTTTAAAACACACACACACACACACACACACACACACACACACACACACACATATATATATATATATATATATATATATATATATATATATATATATATATATGTGTGTGTGTGTGTGTGTGCGTGTGTGTGTGTATGTGTGTTTAAAGATTTGAAAGTTTTGAAATGTAGGTTGATTTTCGTGGGGCGAGCAGTGGCTAAAGTGCTGGACTTTGATATCGTAGGAAACAAGTTCGAACTTCAGTTAAGCTATTACGTTTACTTTACGACTAATACCCTTGAGAAAGGCATGAACCCCCCTTATCCCTTTAGCTATGGGTTAAATAGGACCACTACTGTCTTTCTACACGGATATTTTGGCATTGAATAACCCACAGAGTCTAATATGCCATTAAATAAAGAAACAAAAACAGGGTGATTTTCTTAATCTTTTAATTAAAAACAGGAGCTATATAATGTTGATCAGCGGTAACCATTTATAAGGAGAAAAAATATTCGGCACATTTTTCAAGAGACATAATAGAAATTAACTTATCTCTTTTCTTTATCTTCTTTTTATTCTTTTTACATCAGGCGATAACTTTCAATTTCATGTTTAATTAACTGCTATATCAAATACGACCAGTGCTAAGACGAAATTAGCCTGCAAATTACGGCAATTCTTGATGAAAACAATCAGGTAAGTGCGTCCATGCGTGCGTGCGTGCGTTATTTCATATGTACTATATTGTCTTAATATGAATATGAATGGATGTATATGTATATAAAAAGATAAAGAGGTATCGTAAATATACGTTGTTCATATGAATACATATTGTTCTTAAATTAAAACATCTGATAAGGATAATACTGAACATTTACAAAAAGTGTGCAAAAAAGAAAGGGACCAAAACACATATTTCTTGAATATATATATATATATATATATATATATATATATATATATATATAATTTTTCATGTATCTACAGAGAATGCAAACACACACACACACATATATATATATATATATATATATATATATATATATATATCTTTTATTCTAAAAAAGCATACACACTCATACACATTCACACGCACACACATACACATGTATATATACGTGGGTGGATTAATGTCCTTTGTCGGACGCATCTGAAATTTTCACGCAATAACATTGTTCTATTTTATTGATATCAAATTACAGAATTAAGGGCATTGACAAATGTAAATACTTATGTAAAATGAATTCAGTCTACGGCGAAAAAGCTACAGTAAACTTTTATACACTTCTGTATGCATATATATATATATATATATATATATATATATAAGAGTGTGTGTTTGTGTGTGTGGTAAGATACAGACTACTTAAGCAGATAATTGCGAAGGCTGCATTCAAATAATATGAAAAGAATGAAAAAGTATGGATATGGATATATTGATATACATATATATATATATATACCTGTTCGATGTATTTCCGTTCGGCAAATTTCAATATAGTTGCAGTCATCGAAGTGGAGAGAAGACAAAATCTTTTTCTTCCTTTTTTTTCTTATCTTTGTTGTTCTTTTTTTTCTTTTAGATTTCTTGTTCCTTTTCTTTCTTCTTTTCGATTCAAATGGGGATAAAAAAATTTCCTTTTTTTTTTTTTTTAGTTTTCTTTCTTTCTTTCTTTCGTAGAAATATCGAATATCTTTTTGTCAGTTTTGTTCAATTAAGTAGAATGCCTGTTATTTGCTTCTTTCTGAGATATGAATGCGCAATACAAGTGTGTAGGCCGGCAATTACTCAACCCTCAACTTTCATATACTTTCATAATTATTAGCATTATACATTCCAACATATACACACCGTTCAGTTTTTACAAGAATTCATATGTAGAGAAATATAATCTTGTATAGGTATAAAAGTCTATATGCATCAAATATCTCAGCTGCATCGTACGCTTGTGTATCGGCTTGAGAATCGAACCACTTAAACACTTTTATATTTTCTATATCACCCTCGATTCGAAAATGCGTGGGTGGATTAAGAAATAATACGTCTGCTCAATAAGAGTGGGTGTTAAACTTCTTTTTTCTTCTTCTTCTTCCTTTTCTTTGTTTGTTCAAAACTTTTTGCACGTGTAAATATAAAGGTTCAATTGTGAAAAAGTGATTTTATTTGTCATATTGCGTAGGGGTGTCTTTTTGTTGTTGTTTTTGTTGTTGTACAGTCAGAGTTTCCTTAGTGTTCATCATCCAATTGATGTACGTTATTCTTGGATTGTCATTGATATAAAAAAGGAAAAAAATCTTAATTCGACCCTCAGCGAATAATACCCGTAAAATATAGCCCAAATCCCGTATACAATAGTATCGGAGCAAAAGTGGGTACTGACTTCTTGACCTTTTTAAAGAACCGTGTAAATTAATATATACGCAATCATGAATATTAACAGAAAGAAGTTTTCAAGGTCGAAAATACAATTAAATTTTCTTTATCTTTCGTCCGTCAA